>LGRX02004554.1:0-75997 GCA_001247695.2 Cymbomonas tetramitiformis | reverse complement strand
TAAGCGTCAATCTGAATCAAGATACGCAATTCATGGAACCTTGAATCGTCACTCTGCAATACGATACGCAATTCATGGGGGCTACATCCTAAGAACTGTAAGGCAACTGCCTAAGGTGAGGGACTAAAGTGGACTCAGTTCCCCCCAATATCCTAAAAACACCATGAGGGACGCCTCAAATCGGTGTAAGAAGACTGGTACCAGCAGAAGCAACAACAACAAAGACATCAAAGACATATACAAAGGTATGCCCGTTGTGAGGTCACAACTCTTTTAAGAGGGGAGATCTGTCAGGGTTATGACCGATGACATACATGTCATACATGTCATACCTGTCATACCTGTCAGACATGTCATACCATGTCATGTCATGTCGAGTCATGTCATATATTATAATGACAGACAATCGTCAGTACGGTCGACTATGACTGTACATGTCATCGAGATGATAAGTCACATCATCCGTCATTTATTCAAGGTAAGACTTGAATGACACATGTCATCGAGAGGCCGTATGTCGGACTCGAGAATGGCGAAGCAAGATGCTATCTTGAAGTACCGAACGGTTCGGAGAAGAAATCATCTTCGCTTCTAGCATGTTCGGGACAAGCATGCGAGTATCATATGGCGAACGCATTATTCGTTCAGCCGATACTAGTCGTTCAACCAATGCCTCGGGTTCACAACCCAATAGCGGTACCGCATCTATGAGATGGGAGGCATTCGGTATAAATGAGGTAGCGTTGTGCTACAGCCGTATCTTCGGACGAAGTCTGCACTCATCACCCGCTCTTAAGCTGCACGCGTGTTACTTTTCAATAACACCTGTGCTATCTTATTATATCATATATATCTTAAGGTTCGCTTGTGCGTCCTTATCAGTGGAAGTCGTGTACACGTCGCGCAAGAAGTCCGTGACAAAGAGTGATCAATTCCAGTCTGAACGAAAATCCCGTGGACATCCAAAAAATCACGTAGGGTACGCTGCAACGATAAACACAATTACTCCGTAACGGCGCGTGCCTCAACCGCGAGTCCTCATAGCGCAACCATCAAATGGGGCCCCCAACGCCCCACCAAGCGGAGGCGTTTAGCCAATCATGTTACCAAAAGTAGTGGAAGGTGCCTAGCGCACCATAACCTGTGAGATATATAGCTAAGACTATATATTGGGCTACGGTCAGAATGCTTTCACTTTCGGGTTTGCAAGAGTGTAAATAAAACATAAGATAGTCTCGGCGCTTTATGCCGGAAACCCTAAACCTGTGACACCCGTACTGTACCGAGTACTAGTACAGATAACAAGAAGTGACACACGGTGTGTCGTCACATCCAGCACAACACACCAAAAATAGGCGAGATGTGTTTCTGTTAAACACCACCACCACCTTAAACACTGACCCACATACAGTTGACATCTCGAGCAATGAAACCATGACAAAAACACGAGAAGCCGTGCAACTGTCAAACGATTTTCTTCAAACCCTCCTGCAATAATTTTCAAAAGTCTTGCAATATAAGATGGGTTGGGAGCTGGGAGTGTTAAACTCCCGGCTCCCAGCGAGACCCAAGGGAGGGTGCGTCCCCCCTCCCTCCCCGCCACCCCTCTCCCCCGCCCACCACGTACCTTCCTCAACGTCTCAAAAGCCCCTTAATTCTTCGACTTCCCTCCCCACGTGACCCCAGTTGACCACCCCTCCACGACTCACCCGGCCATAGGTACGCTTCTCCATCTTCTAGAGTTTTTGCCTAGCATCAGCTTTTTCTCTAGATGTCACCCTCTTTGAAAAACAGGTTGAGCCTTGTGGGCGCTTTAACGAAGGAGTAGCCCACTGGTGTTTTCACTGGCCTGCTGGGGATCTTTGCACTCTGGGACTTTGTCCTTTGCTAGCGTAAATGTTTTATTATTATTATTATTATTATTGATATATACCACCAAGTCGGAAGTCCACCCCCCGACTCCATATATGCCGTCAAGTCGGAAGTCCACCCCGCCCCCCACTTGAAAAGTTCAACCAAGTCGGAAGTGGGGGGGGATAGAAAATGCCCGCATGTTATTTCAAAAAACATCTTCTATTATAAAGAGCAGGGGTTTCGACTGTGATTGGTCATATTTTGGCTTCAATTTTGGGTCATCTTTCGCACTTGTGTTTCAATTCTGTACTTTCGAAAATCACAAAAGACGATGCAATTTACATTACGACCGAACAACGGGACTTGCAGTCTTCGTTTCAGAAATATGGCGTCAAACTTGTATTCGGTTGAACCATTCCACCAGTCCACTGCTCTGTTCTAAGTTGAGTGGCTCGAGACGTCGACAATATATGTTTTGAAACGTACTGGGAATCGTTGTCCGCCAAGCGTCATGCTATACGGTGTCGGACAGATGTAAACCACCAGAGGGTCAGATACGTTATCTCTGTTTGATTATGGTTTGGTCTTGAGTTATCACTTGCAATTCTTGTTCGTTATGAAAACGAAAGAGTATCGCGACCTTTGCATTTTGGTCGTCGCGTGTGTGTGCCTCCTCTCGACACCCGCTTCCGGGCAAAGCTGGGTTTCGCAAAATGCGGGCGTCACAAGCCGATTGTACTCAGTCCATTTTCCCACCAGGTAAATTTTATTCTTAAGAAATGACTATTGCATTTTCGGTTTGCTTTCAAACAGGCACAGATTCCGATTCGTGCCCCTTAGGTGTGCGGCATTCGCAATTTTCACGGTTGCAAGCAGAAAATGAAAGCTGTCCGACTTTCCTGCACGTTTTTTTGCTGAAAGTTTTGGAGACATTCAGTACGCACAGTACTGGGAGTGTAGCCGTTCGTCTCACGGTCTTGGCCCAAACTCTGCAATTTCGGTTGTACGAGCGGCCTCGATTGCGCCCCAAAAAGTCAGGTAGTCAAAGCAGCTTGTCCGCATCGTACGATTGACTGTATCTAGTTCTTATGTCAACCCACGCGCTGTGCTCTCCTGGCCCGTTTCACCCTTTTGTCTAAAAAGTAACCGAAATTGTCCTTCGTCGTTGTGCTTACATCTTTACTTAGCATAAAATCCAAATCATGCGGCCATTTCAACCTCTTACAGTGCGTTTGCTGCCAAATGCTTCTCTTCCCTACTTCTTCCTGCCGTTTCATCTCCCCTCTCCTGCATCACCTTTCCGCTTCGAGCGTTTTTTTGCTTGAGGCACACCGACTTCTGCACGCAACCTCTTCGCACCCTTCTCCAATTGCACTTGACGTCAGCTGAATCTTGTTCGCCTGTACACCCCACCTCTGTCGTTTTCTTCCTGATGATCTTAAGACCTGCTTACATACCGACTGGGCGCACAATTCGGACTGGGTGCAATTTTCGGTTGGTTCAACTATCCACTTCCCCCGACATAATTCATCATGAAAGGCGGTTCGCTTGCGACTTCTCCGGCATACTTCCCTCGAAGCGACATCGTTTTGGAGGGATCTTGTTTGCATCAAACTGTCGTCGCATTTCCGATCTCTTTATTTTGGGTTTCATCTGCGATGTGCTGAGACAAGTTGCGGCGACTGAAGTCAAACGCCACTTTGTGTATCTAGACTTTTTTTCTTGGTCGTTATGTGAATGTAACGAATCACCTGTGAGTTGTGCATTTTTCGAGCTGCAAAACTACTGGCGATGTGAATGGTCGCTCTTCCTTCCCAAACTGTTCGATGTCCTCTTGAAAGCGCGCCTGCCTGGCCAGAAGGCTGCTTCTCTTTTCAATCGCTTCGATGTTGGCTTGCGGCCAGCAGCACATTCTAGGACGTCTGACCGTCGACCAATAGGGATGCCGGGTTGGCGGGCTCCTCGTCCCCTCAACACAGATTTGTGTTATCTGAGGGACACGTGTCGGCAACGCCACCTCACCGTGTCCGTCCGTGCCTGCGTTCTCCATGGCCGAGCTTGCCAACGAAGTGTCTGCACGTTGAGTACCGTGGAGAGGCTTGCTGCTGCCTGTGGGGATGGGAGGCGCAGGCTGGACGGTTGGCTGGTGGGAGAGGGCAATGCTGTGCTTCACACGGAAGATGGCGGCGCCACCTGGACAGTACAGAGCACCGGTCAATCTTCCGATCTCGTTTGGCTCGGCGTGAGGTGGGCGTGCCAAACGTTCCTACCTTTCTCTCGCTCTCGTCTTTTCGGCCCGAGGGCCTCTGTATCGCTTGAACATCTTCGCGGTGAGCTCTGGCAGCACCAGCGGGGTTACCTGGGCTCAAGCCGTCCAGGATTTTCGTCTATTCTATGAACCACTCTGATTCGGCGGACATCTCGACGAATGCCTTGTGCTAGGCTGCGTCGTTGGCCTTGCCGGAGCGTGCCGGACGGAAGGCAACCGGCGACTTCTCTTGCTTGTCTTCTTCGGGCGGCTGACGTGGCGCTGCCGGGTGGTGCGGAAACGGGAGGCAGCTTTGCGTCGTCGTCGATCGGATGGGCTGTCGGGCTGACGTGGCGCTGCCGGGTGGTGCGGAAACGGGAGGCAGCTTTGCGTCGTCGTCGATCGGATGGGCTGTCGGGGATGGAGCGAGAATACTAAGGACGGAGGACGGTGGCGCTTCGTGGGCTCTGCACGTTCCCCAAGGACCCGCCGCCGACACAATCTTCTACGCTGTGCAGGTGCAGCTCGGCGATCCCCTTAGCTCAGCCCGACTGATGCCCCCGTTGCAGGGCGCACCGTGCGATGCGCATCAGCTCCTCTGCGAGCAGCGGTGTCACGCCTCCTCAGAAGCACTGGCCCGGAGTTGCTGGAAGCAGGGCCTTAAGCTGGAGCCCCCACAATTCTGACGATCCTGATCAATATTGTAAGCCATAATGCTCTCTTGGAAACAAATGCAGGCCCCGAAGTCACTTCGGAGAATGGTTGCTCAGTCACGGGGGCTTCCTTATCCCAAGCGACTGCCATTCAATCTGGAGAGTTCTGAACGTTACAGGCTATCCCGGATCGATTCGAGACAACCACCCTGTTTTCCTCGGAAAGGGTGCATGCAGCGGGCTGAGGTTGCATGACTGTGGTTTGCTTCTTGGGCGGCCGTGTAGGCTGTGAGTTCCCAGGTCGCGTACGTGGTGGGTGACTATGGTCTCATCTACAAGACGGTAGACGGCGGTGACACGTGGACACTACCGGCGGCGGAGACACCAACGGAGTACGCTTTGATGAATCTTGACTTCAAAAACGAATCTTTCGGGTAGCTAACCCTCCCTTTCCCTCAGTAGGTGTGTCTTCGCGATCGCTGTAACAAAGAGCAGCGCTTTGCGGTCCTCCGCAGTCCCGCCCCCGCCGCCGCTGCCACCTGGAAGGTCCTCCGCAGTCCCGCCCCCGCCGCCGCTGCCACCTGGAAGGTCCTCCGCAGTCCCGCCCCCGCCGCTGCTGCCACCTGGAAGGTCCTCTGCAGTCCCGCCCCCGCTGCTGCTGCCACCTGGAAGGGACTATTGCATATGCGGGTTCGTGAGTGAGCCTCACAGCCTCCGTAGACAGCTGTATGTCAATTCCCCCATTCGAGCTGCGGTCCAGATAATCTGCCTCAAGCAAGACCTCCAGGGTTTGAATGGCGCTGCACCGGTGGGTTGAGAGTGTCCGGCTGGAGGTACCTCTTACGTCACCGTGAGGGCCGGGATACCTTGCTGCTGCTGGCGGCAGGTGGGTGGTAGGCGGTTACGGAACGATACTCCTCACACAGAATGGTGGTGCCACGTGGACCCTGCAGCCCACCCCTGATACGAGAGCAAGAGGTGATCTCTTCCGCTCCCGTGCACGTGGCATCGCATGATGGTGTGAGGTGATAGCAGGGCGCGGCCACCGAATTAGGAAATGCGAAAGGCTGACGTTCCAACAGGGCGGAGGTTGGAATGAGTATCGAGCGTCACTTGGCCAGGAGGTGCGGAAGTAGCTATGGATTGGCGAAGGGATTCGGGGGCACAAATGGATGGTGGGGCTTAGTGAGGGGGTAAGGGCAGAGGAACAAGGGATGGGGTTCGTGAGAGGGTCGTGGAGTGAGAGCAGGAAGCACGGGACTCGATGCTGCCCTATTTTGTTCCTTCCATGCAATATGGATTGCCCGAAGTGAAGCAGCAGAAAGCTCTTCACTTCGGGAGATTCAGACATGGACTGGGATATGCTGAGCTCTTAGTCCCACGTCCTGGCCCAAACCGTGAATGAAAACCGTGAATGATGAGCAAGCATCTTGCTCCCTTCATGACCTCCCCTAAACCCTCGGGGCCGAAGGACGTGCTGGTGAGGGCGGCTGCGGGCTGGGGTATGCAGCGGTAAGAGACATCGACCTGCTTTGGACCGGGCAGGCGTTTGCCGGGTGGGCGGTGGGAGACGAGGGATTGATCTTGCGATCCTATGACAGCGGTGCCAGTTGGATCATCCAAGAAGGTGCGAGCCCAGCTCTATTCACGCCTTCCCTGGCCCGAGCAGCGCATGGCTGTGTTTGTCATTCATATCAGATTCATTTGAATGGCTCAGATCGCTTCAGGCTGCGCCCAAAAGTCTCATGCCGTTTCCATCAATGTGTGGCACAGAGCGACAGCGTCTGAATTTAATGTGGCCAGAGGGCGAGTCCTTTCAGGTCCCAGGAGTCAAGCCAGCTTGGAAGCCGGCAGGAGACAGCCAGCTCCTGAGGCCACTCCATTGCTGCTGATGCCAATTGATCATTCCCAGAGCCCTGCTGGGGATGTGTCGAGCCCCTCAGAAGCTTCCCAGCCTTGGGAGCCAGGCACGAAGAATGGTTCCTTCTTCTTCAGAGCGGCGTGCAGGCGTGGGGCAGGAATGCGAGGGTGGGGTGAAGAGGGTGGGGAGGCCCTGTTTGACCTGGGCCCTGTTTGACCTGGGCACGTTAGACCTGCCCTTCTCGGCATATTGATTGTGCCGGCAATCTGCTTTCACCTTCGGATCACAAGCCGGCGATATCTTCACAGATCCGCTCTTCGCTGCAGCAGCCATCGGAGATGAAATGAGCCTCGGGGGGGCGGAGGGGACACAGGATGCGGACCGGGGAACTACCGTGGGCTGGCGACGCAAGCGAACTCTGATTCCACGAGGAATCCAGAGAAGATGTACGCGGTGGGGCAATCGTTCAAAGGTGTCTGCCTCACCATCGATGCAGGCGACATCTACACCCTTGAGGGCGCCACGGCGACGGAGGGCCGTGATCTATACTCTGTGGTCTGGCGCACCTCGGACACCCTCGACCTCATCTCCTGTGGTGACACAGGACAGCTCTTAAGCTACCAGTGAGCGCTAACCCCCGCACTGGCCCCTCCCCTGCGCTATAGCGCCGGTCTGCGTCTTTGGGCATGGGGATGCTAAGGCCCCTGGCGACGCCTCCCAATCGAAATGTCCCCTTCGGGTGGCCTGGCAGGTTGCAAGGGACCACCACACCGAAGATCGCGTTTCCAAGCTTTGCAGCTTAGACCCCTGACCAATCGCAGAGCCTGGCGAGAACGAGAGCGTGGCGGGTGGGGAGATCGTGCTGCTCGTCGATCGGGTGCACGGTGTGAGCTCTCACTGACCATGTGAGGGGGGGTTTGCAGAGGAAGCCCACCACCGCCTCCCTCCCTCCCCCCATCCCCGCCACCCCCACAACCACCATGGTCCCCTTCGCCCCTCCGCCACCCCCACCCCCCACCCCCACCCCCCCTCCGCCCCTTTCCCTCCGCTCAAGCCGCCCCCTCCGCCCTTCGGTGAGATGGGCCGGGACTGGAGCGCGCACTTCGATGGTGTGGATGACTATCTGCACATGCCCTTCATCACAGGCATCAGGGGCCTGTCGATGTGGGTCTACAAGGACTCCCAGCAGGTGGTAGAAGCGCCTCACTATCTCTTGGATGCTCGCTACGGTCACGTCGAGGGTCATTTTGCCAGCCCTCCAAAGTGAGCCTCCCCTCAACTTCCCATCCCCACGATCTCAGCCACATCCTTGACACCCCTTCAGGATGAGGGCGTGCACACCTCTGCGGACCCCTTGCCAATGGTCCCCTCTCTGAGAAGCCTCCTCCTCGGGCGACTTGGGGCCCGCACGCCTGCAGCCCCTGGCCCAGCCTGCGGGGTGACTTGGGGCCCACACGCCTGCAGCCCCTGGTCCAGCCTGTGGGGACACTCAGTAGCCCGGGAAACACGCGGGTGCTGAAACGCGCTGTTTCGATGATTGTGTTCGGTGAATGCGTTTGGCGAATGGGACCAATTAGACATTGTGTATTTTTTTGTGCAGTGTTATAGGGCTGGCGTGGACCAAGATGTATGTGGACGGTGTCCCACAGGTAAGATTCACCGCCAAGCGTTACCTGCTGCCTCATGCCATCCGATGCATTTCGAACATCCGTGGGAACAGCTCATTCGGTGAAAGTGTTTTCAGATGAGTGGGAGAGAGGTGATTCGGGCTGAATTCTGGGGGGGAAGGAGGGCTGAGAGGGCGTTGGGCCGGGTGATCTGGGAGGGGCAGACTGTGGAATGGGACAACATGGTATCCGATGCGTGGTACCACCTGCACATCGAGGCAGAGAGGTCCATCGATCAGGACATTCTGTTCTTCACACGTGTCAACAGGGGAGCCCAGAGTGTGTTGGTTGACAGGTGCTCCGCCGCGCTGCCTCAGTGTCCCTTCCTGTTCTCGAAACTCCCCACCTGGAGCTCCTTCTAATCCTAAACCCTTCACGCCCCTTACCTTTCTCACCATCGATACTGCCCACACCCAGCTCCAGCTATGCCTGCCAACCTCGCGCGTCCTCGGCCCCCCTTTCTACCCATCCCCAGCCATAGCTGTCTGCAACGACTCCCACGTTCAGCTCCTTTCTGCCATTGCGAGGGTGGAGTAGAGCCCCTCGCAGCGGACGCTGAGAAAAGTTATTCTGAATATTCTGAAATGCCACCGTGGAGCTT
The DNA here is from genome assembly GCA_001247695.2 of Cymbomonas tetramitiformis. Taxonomy (NCBI): domain Eukaryota; kingdom Viridiplantae; phylum Chlorophyta; class Pyramimonadophyceae; order Pyramimonadales; family Pyramimonadaceae; genus Cymbomonas; species Cymbomonas tetramitiformis. The sequence goes on along the minus strand of LGRX02004554.1, from coordinate 67,113 downwards.
ACCCGTTCCTTCGGTGCGCTCGGCATCACCGAGGGGGGAAGCTGAGACCAGTCTCACTGGACGCGCACCCTCCGATGAGACCAGTCTCACTGGACGCGCACCCTCCGATGCCACATGCATCTCAGAGAAAAGTGTATACATATAAAAGTGTATAAAGGCTCGTGCCTCCCATCCAAAGGCGAAGCTCCTCGGGGTCCTGCTTTACGGCATGTGGCCTCGATGGGCCGGCGTAGATCTGCCTGGCTTGTGGATGACCCCACAGGTGTGTGACATTTGTGGGGGGTGCGGCTGGCGGCGCAGCTCGTATTGCCTGAAGGGACATGTGAGGGGGGGGTGGCTGGCGGCGCAGCTCGTATTGCCTGAAGGGTCGCATGGCTGAGCTGTATTACTGGAACCGCGTAATCACAGTGGGTGCCTGACCTTTCCTTCTTCCTCAGGCAGCGGACGGTCGTCCTCTGCCGTCAGCTTGGTGCCATCTACAGCATGCGTTTCGATCCGACAGTTGCCCTCTACCGTCAGCTTGGGGTGCCATCTACAGCATGCGTTTCGATCAGACTGCTATGGAGCACGCGTCATCACCTCCCCGGTATCACGCATGCCAAATTCTGCAGCCGCAGCAGAACTACAGCGGAGCTAGAATCACTCGAGCGACGAAGCCCAGGATGGTGTCGTCAGTCAGGTTCCCTCCGATCTTTGCCGCCAGAACCAGCACGCGCCATCCTGAGGGCGGCTTTGCGCTACTCTTATTCATAGGAAGGTTCTCCCGTCCCAGCATGATAGCCCTCGAGCCAGTGCAGACATGACGCAGGCTGCCGTGATAGGCACCTGAGGCACCCATAAGGCGCGATGGTCGACGCGGATATGGGGGCATAGCGCAGCGGCAGGGCTGATGGGGCACGAGGTGCGCGTGGCGGTTGGTCGCAGGTTGAGGAGGCCGCCGTGATCGCCTTCGGGTGGGACCGCCTCGACCACTTTGAAGGCATGTACATGTACTTTGCAATGGAGGAGGGCGAGGGGCAGTTCATCTTCGAGTACGGCGCGGTGTGCAACAGCACCTTTGGGAGCACCTCTGACTGCGGCGTGCCCTATGGAGAGCTCCTTCCCCAGCCCGGCGGCCCCACGTGGTACGCCCCCTCGCCCTTTCCGGTCCACGGTGCTTCGCATTCCTCGTTTGGAGGGACCGGATGCTAAAAATGGAAGTTGACAGTGCAAGCAGGGAGACTAGGGTGCTACAGGATGCTAAAAGTAGAAATTGGTAGGTCAAGCAGGGAGACTAGGGCGCCACACAGCATTCCGATTTTCCCACATGCGGAACTCTCCTGGAGGGTGCTGCATTGCTTTCGAAGATTTCCGCGTGCGAGAGGGATCTTTAGGGCCGACTAGGGTGCTTCACATCATCCTGAGCTGTGTGAACTCGGCTCTTCCCAAGAAGAGCGTAGGCGCTGGATGCTCGAGGACTGATGCGAGCGTGGCTTCCATCAGTCAGTTTCTGTAGGCATGAACGAGGCTTCAAGTGGTGTGGTGAGTGGACGTGTAGGGGGCACGCACGAGGCTTCGTGTGGTGTGGTGAGTGGACGTGTAGGGGGCACGCACGAGGCTTCGTGTGGTGTGGTGAGTGGACGTGTAGGGGGGCACGCACAGGCTTAGTCTATTGGTGGTGAGTGGACGTGTAGGGGCACGCACGAGGAAGCTTCGTGTGGTGTGGTGAGTGGACGTGTAGAGGCACGCACGAGGCTTCGTGTGGTGGTGAGTGGACGTGTAGGGGGCAGCACGAGCTTTTCGTGTGGTGTGGTAGTGGACGATGTAAGGGGCACAAGGCTTCGTGTGGTGGTGAGTGGGCGTGTAGGGGGCACGCACAAGGCTTCGTGTGGTGTGGTGAGTGGACGTGTAGGGGCACGCACAAGGCTTAGCTGTGGTGTGGTGAGTGGACGTGCAGGGGGCACGCCGCGAGGCTTCGTGTGGTGGTGAGTGGACGTGTAGGGGCACGCACGGGAGGCTTAGGTGTGGTGTGGTGAGTGGACGTGTAGGGGGCACGCACAGAGGCTTCGTGTGGTGTGGTGAGTGGGCGTGTAGGGGGCACGCACAAGGCTTCGTGTGGTGGTGAGTGGACGTGTAGGGGGCACGCCTGAGGCTTCGTGTGGTGTGGTGAGTGGACGTGTGGAGGCACGCCCTGAGAGCCTTCGTGGTGTGGTGAGTGGACGTGCAGGGGGCACGCACGAGGCTTCGTGTGGTGTGGTGAGTGGACGTGTAGGGGGCATGAATTTTCGTGACCTAAGACGCGCATCGACAGTTACAGTGCCAAATGATTCCGTTTTCAGCAAATTCTCGTTGCAACTTGCCATGCGATTCTAGGGTTTCAGGCGAGGATAAAGGGCAATGCTAGCCACCAGTCCGCTATTTTTCTTCGTGAATCTCACAACATCCAACTGTACCGATGCGCAGTCCCCGACGAGCCCTACTCAAAGTATAATAACCTTTTTCGAAATCGGACGCTGAATGGCTTTTGGTGAATTTCTGTCAAATTTTGGAGAGATTGGATCCATGATCGACAGTCACACTTTTACGTGGTATCACATTGCGAGGTTGCAATGGGAATCGCCGAAAGCGGCCGAAGCGCATCGCGGATCGCTTCGCTGCAGCGCTTGTTCTCCGCAGCCCCCATGCCAGGCTTCGGATGGGGGCGCTTCACTCTCGTCATCGGATCGAAGCTCCTTTCCGAACGATTGCAGCTTCTTTGCTGCTGCCAAGGTAGTGCAGAGGTGAATTCGGAGAGAGGAACCCCAGGCGCGCGCAACAAGCGACCTGCAAAAGACTGGCCTCACACCAGATCGACATCTAATCCTACGGAGGTGAGAGGCATCAGGTATTTTGAAGACTCCCCCGAGCTCTCCGGTTGGCACCCTTTCAGCATCATTCCCCGCACCATCACCTCCGCCGCCTCCGAGCCCCCACCTTCCCACACCCACCACCTCCAGCACCTCCCCTCTCCATCCTCCACCCCCATCCCCACCACCATCGCACCTCCACCAAACCCCACCACCCCTCCTCCAACCGGCCCACCTCCACCATCTCATACCACCGCCTTCGCTCCTCCTCCACCCTGTCCCCCTCCATCCTCCCCCCTCCAGTGCCATCCCCTCCTCCTCCGCCTTTACCCCCATCACCCCAAGTCCACCACCGTACCCTCCTCCCCTCCTTACCCCCTCCTCCTTCCCCACCGCCTCCGCCATGCCCCCCTCCTCAGGTGATGCCTCACCTCCCACCACGGAGGCAAAAGCGCATACAAACTCACATCTGCACGGCGCGGCATTCTCAGCCCGGCCTGGCACTTCGGCCTGGCACAACGCAGATACTTTTTGCACCGCATCGCTGCTGGGCACCATGACGACAGGCCGCGAAGCCCCTGCGATGGGGGCCCCAGCACTCTTGCACTGAAGAGGGGGAGAGTCCAGGGAGTCTCAACCAGGGTGCACCTTTGGAGTGGCGGCCAGGCTCCTTCAGACTATTGCTGACTGTGTGTGAGAATAAGGTAGCATTGGCAAGGATATGCGTGTGCTGCTTGTGTCCCTCTCACGCCCAGCCAGCATGCCTTTACCCACCAGGCCACAAAGATGCCATCGAGATTTTCAACAGGCTCTAGGCGCATCATCTAAGCTCTAGGAGCGTCATCCAGGTGCTGGCCAGGCCCTAGGAGTGTCATCCAGGTGCTGGCCAGGCCCTAGGAGTGTCATCCAGCTTTAGCGGGGTCTAGGCCTGGCTAATGAGGCACATCGCGTTGGAAACACAGCCGCCTCCAAGTCCTCCTCCTCCGCCGTCTCCGCCGCCCTCGCCGCCAAAGCCCCCGCCACCACCATCACCCCCTCCATCTCCTCCATACCCTCCCACCTCTCCTTCGCCCCCTGCTCCCGCAACCCCCTCCGAGCCCATTTCCCCCGCCTCGCCACCACCTTCACCATCTTCTCCACCACCACCTTCCCCTCTCCTCCTCCACCTCCACTCCCCTCCACCATCCCCTCCTCCAACCCCCCCCACTCCCTCCCCACCACCTCCGCCCTCACCCCTCCTCCCCTCCTCCACCATGCCCACCATGCCCCCAAGCCCACCACCAAATCCACCTTTGAGACCCTCCCCTCCCCCAGGTGAGATGAACGCTTCCCTCTTGGCAGCCCTGTGAGCCAGCGCCGAGGAAATGGTTAAATTGGAGCCTGCGGAATTTTAGAGGTTTCTGTGCCGGTAGATCGATCAGAGTTTCCTGAGCCGTTAGATCAAATCTGCAGCTGAGTTAGATCTAAAGGCTTTACACACGACAGTATTTAGGAGTTCCGCCCGTGGGAATCCGCAGCTCTGTTCTTTTGCCTTCGCAAAAGAACTTCACAAGAAATTTTTCCTCGCGGAGAAATTCTTAGTGCGGCACACTGCAAAAAATTTTACCCCACATTTTAACGTTACTGTGGAAGTTTAAACCCTTGACGACTTACTACAATGAACGATCAAGAAGGTGAGCAAAGCGCGTCGGAGAACAATGCCGGCGCGGCTGGACAACCGGCTGCGAAGTCCGGGATGGAAGTCCTGTTGGAGCAACAGGGCGAAATGATGAAGCTCATGATGAAGCAGATGGAGACTCTCGCAGCGAGAGTTGAAGTCGCGGAGGAGGCGGCAGCGAAAGCCGCTTCGCAGGATGGTGGTTCCGCTCAGAGCGGAGACGCGGAGTTGGAGGCATTAAAAAAGCTCCCGTATGTTCCACACGTTGAAGGGAATCCGTTCCCTGCGAGACCTGCAACACTGGAGACGGACATGCCGCAGATGTACGACTTGTACAACGACAAGACCTACGACGCCCTCTCCAAACGCACCAACTCGTCCATGCGTTACGAGCAGTTGGTGCTTGCCCCTGCGCTGTCGTACATGCACGATGCGATTGCGTTTTCCGAGGTGACCCTGGACTGGTGTCAAGATGAAAAGGACCCCCCAACGGTGGAGGAATTGAGTGAGCGCGTTTTCGCAGCGCACAACACGTTTAAGGGCGTTTTTTCGCTCCTGAGCAACCGTTACACCATGTTGCAGCTCAGAGCGAGCATGGAGTCTGATGCTACGTCGCACGGCGGAGCTGAGGCGTTGCGGGCGAAGTTGGCCTTCATCGAGGAGAAGGTGTACGCAGGCAGCGACGGGTTGGTGAGCGACTCAGTGCTCACGAAGTGGTTGAAGGAATTCGACACCACGAAGGCGAAGGCAGTGATGAACACGCACGCCAAGGCCAGCGCCAAAGTTTCGACTTTTCGTGACCGTCAAGCAGGCAAGGGCAAAGGCGCTGGAAAAGGTGAAGGTGGCCGCGGCAGCGGCAAGGGAGGTAAAGGGTCAGGGCTTGGGCGAGGCGCCCAAGCCCAGACCTAACTTTCCGATCACGGAAAGGTTGGACGCCTTCCGCCCCTCGGGGCGTTCAACGGAAAGAGCCCACCCTGCAGGAAAGGGTGCGGAGCAGAAGGGGGGCATGGCGCGCAGCTGGCGCGAACTCAGAGGTGATGCAGTGGATCAGCAAAGGGGCAAAGATGCGATGGGTCGACAAGGCGCCTCTGCCTTTCGATCACGGAGTGTCGTTGGGCGACGCCACCCCTCCGCAGCTGGAGTGGATGGCCGCAGAGACCGAGCGGTGTCTCAGAACGGGCGCATGGGTGCGAGCGAGGAGGCGACGACACGTATCCCGAGTGTTCCTGGTGCCGAAGCCGGGGACGAACAAGTGGCGTCTAGTGATGGACTTCCGCTGGTTGAACGCTCACTGCGTGAAATCTCGCTGCAAGATGGAGACTTTGAAGAAGCTGCGTCGGCTCGCCAAGCCGAACGACTGGTGTTTCAGCTTCGACCTCCAGGACGGTTACCACGTCGTGGGGATCGACCCCGCCTTCCAGGAGTACATGCAGTTCGACGTGCGGGGGGAGTTATTCCAGTGCGGCGCCCTTCCCTTTGGCTGGAACGACTCGCCACGAATCTTCGTCAAGGTCATGAAGGTGCTCGTGGAGTGCCTTCGCTCTCCGAGATCCGCGGAGGATCGGCGGGAGGTGCGGAAGCTGCAAAGTGGAAGCAAGGTGCGACGACGTTGGGCAGTTCGAAGACGAGCTGGAGGATGCGGCCGCGAGGAGCATCAGCAGGGGGCGCGGGTGCTCCCTTACATGGACGACTTCCTGTTGCTGCTAAGCAGCAGGATCGAGGCGCTCAGGGCGCGCGAGCTGACATCTCGGGTCTTGGTGAGACTCGGATTGTCGCGCAACGAGAAGAAGGGGCAATGGGAGCCGACGCAGCTGGTGGAGCACCTCGGGCTCGAGGTGGACCTCAAGGCGGGACAGTTCCGCGTGACACCGGCGAGGCTGCAGAAGATTCACCTGCAGTCCAAGGCGCTTCTCAGCGAGGCGTCGCGACAGCGGAGGTGGCTCCCAGCTCGGAAGCTGGCAGCGTTCACGGGGCTCTGCCAGTCTGTGTATCTGGCAGTCCCTCCGGCGAGATTGTATCTCAGGGAGCTCCACTTCGTGCTCTCCACGAGGCGGGGATGGGGCGCGAAGGTGAAGCTCACACGGCAGGCGTGGAGCGACATCGAGTGGTGGCTCAGGCTGCCGGCTCAGAGCCGGTGGAACGGTCGCAAGATCTGGCGCAGCCCCACGAGAGCGAAGGTGCACACCGACGCGTCTCTGTTCGCATGGGGCGGGGTGCTGAACCTCAAGCACGCGGCAAGAGGATTCTGGTCCGACGAGCTACGGCATCTACACATCACGCACCTGGAGTTGGAGGCCGTGTACAAGACGGTGCAATCCTTCCTGAGAGAGCTCACCGGCAAGGTGGTGCGCCTCTACTGCGACAACCAGGCGGTGGTGGCCATGCTCTCGCACTTCACGTCGCGCAACCCGGAGCTGATGCGGCGGATGCGGCGCCTGTGGATCCTGCTGGACTTAAACGACATCGAGCTCCAGGCGAGGTACATCAGAAGCGAGGCAAACGAGTGGGCCGACCGCTTGTCTCGGGACCGGGACCTGGACGACTGGCGGCTGAACCGCAGGTGGTTTCAGTGGGCGGAGCGGGAATGGCACCAGCACACCGTGGACCGCTTCGCCTCGGAGCTCTCCGCCCAGCTGCCGCGCTACTACGCACAGTGGCACGACCCGGGGTGCGAGGGCGTGGACTCTTTGGCCTTTTCCTGGCTAGGAGAGGTCAATTGGGTCAACCCCCCGTGGTCCCTCCTCGACGAGGTGGCGCACAAGCTGCGGGAGGAGAAGTGCGCCGCCACGGTGGTGGCGCCCTACTGGCCGGGGCAGATGTGGTTCCAGCAGCTGGAGGCCATGGCCGACGAGGTGGTGATCTTGCCCCGGGGCAGGGACCTCTTTACTCCCAGCCGGCTAGGAGGGTCCGAGCTGCTCGGGGCCTCAGGTTGGGACGGCATCATGTTCCGCATCTCCGCCTCCCGGTGAGCCATTACCTGCAGGATGGGAGGCGGGCAGCCGGGCAGGCGCCACAGGCGGGGCTGGCGAGTGGCCTCAAGGTGAAGGTGTACTGGCCCCAGGATGATGCCTGGTACACCGGTACCGTGGGTGACACGGGGTCGGACGGCCTAACCCACATTGCCTACGAGGATGGTGACAAGGAGGACCTGGACATGAGCAAAGAGAGGTATGAGGTGCTCCCAGCAGCGGTGCAGGAGGTGACTAGCTGGGATGCGGCGCTTCAGGAGCGCTGGAGAGGAGAGTTGGGGGACAGCTCCCTCACTGAGCTGGCAGTGCAGATGCAGGGGGCAGCATTGGGCGGCAAGACGGTGGGCAACTACCGGCCGAAGGCTCGGGCCTTCATGGCGTTCTGTGAGGCGGAGGGCAGACAGTGGCTTCCGGCAACGGGGGCCACGGTGAGGCTGTACATTGCTCACATGCTGGACAAGGGCACAGTGCAGGCGTCCAACATGCAGCCCTACCTATCCGCCATCAACAACTACCACGAGGACATGGGGTTCCCCGGGCCTGCCAGGGGCCGGGCGATCTCCAGAGCAGTGAAGGGCATGGCCCGCCTCCAGGTGCAGGCGGCTGAAGCCGCGGGTGAGGAGCAGACGGTGCGGACCTGGCTGCCTGCCAGGCATGTCTCGGCAGTGCACGCGCACGGGCTGGGGCTGGAGCCGGTGGGCCGGGCAGCTACGGAGCTGCTCAGGGCGTGCACCTACGTGGTGTTTGCCTTCGTCACCTTCGGCCGGCCGGAGACGGGCGTCTCCATGCGCAGGGAGCACATCAGCATCACAGGTGAGGACATCTCCGTGGTTCTCCACAAGGAGAAAGGCAGGGGGCACGTGCGCCTCAGGAGGAGGCTCACCATCCCCGCGGCGGGGGTGGCGGGGCTTGTGCGGCTCCTGCAGCACTGGCAACAGGTGCGAGATGCTTGTTGGGGGCATCGCCCGGTGACGGGCTCGGAGGTGCAGGGCAGCTACTGGAGGCTGCCGTGGGAGCAGGGAAAGCTCCAGTCGGCGCAAGCTAATGGCTGGGTGCAGTTGGCATTGGGGAAGCTTGGGTGTGTCCCTCCGGAAGGGGGACACTTCTCTGGCCACAGCACCCGCAAGGGGGCTTGTACCTGTGCCAGGGCTGTGGGCGCGGCGCTTGAGAAGTGCTGCTTCCTGGGCGGCTGGTCTCAGCTGTCCTCTGCCATCCACTCCTACATTGACCCGGCAGCTGTTCCCGACGAGCACATGGAGAAGTACTTCGGGTGGACCACTCCGAGATGGCGACAGCAGCAGCAGCGGCAGCCTGGCACGGAGCAGTGTGCCTAATGATCTCTGTTACATGGCAATGAGATGTGAAGAGCAAAAGAAATGGTTAAATTGGAGCCTGCGGAATTTTAGAGGTTTCTGTGCCGGTAGATCGATCAGAGTTTCCTGAGCCGTTAGATCAAATCTGCAGCTGAGTTAGAGGTTATCCAAGCAGCTGCAGCTGCCCAATCGCCACGTCAGCGCACACCTTGCTCTCATTGGCTGACAGGCTTGTGGGTGAGGTAGCACGCTCTGACAGTGGGGTTTGTGTGGACTCCAGGCTATATCGCCACGTCAGCGCACACCTTGCTCTCATTGGGCGACAGGCTTGTGGGTGAGGTAGCACGCTCTGACAGTGGGGTTTGTGTGGACTCCGGGCTATATCGCCACGTCGGCGCACACCTTGCTCTCATTGGCTGACAGGCTTGTGGGTGAGTAGCACGCTCTGACAGTGGGGTTTGTGTGGACTCCAGGCTATATCGCATCTCCACCACCACCTTCGCCACCTCCGAGCCCACCACCGGCTCCCCATCTCCACCAAGCCCCCGAGCCCACCTCCGCCCCCTATGCCTCCCCCATCCCTCCACCCCCGACGCCCCGCGCCGTCACCCCCGCCGCCCCTTTCCAAGCCCCCTAGGTAAGCTGCATGCTTTCAAGCGTTCTGCTTGGCATCGCTTGAGCTGTTTTGATGGGAGCCCAAGAGATGGGCCATTCGAGTTGATTTATCGGCGCGCATTCATTGACAGGCCCCCTCCTCCGAGGCCGCCACGACCAACGCCCCCTCCTCCGAGACCACCCCCAGAACCAAGTCCTCCACCATACCCTGACCTGAGGTTTGACCATCGCCATCATGACCAGCATGTGGAGTGCTGCATGTCATTCGTGCTATCGTCTCTGCGTTCACAGCTGCAAGTGCAAGCTATATCTCCTGTGCGATTGCCTGATGCTGAAACCTCACGTTGACAGCGGGGGGGCATGTGAAACCCCTACCCTCATTGCGACAGCAGGGGGGGGCATGTGAAACCCCTACCCCCATTGCGACAGCAGGGGGGGGGCTGTGAGACCCCTACCCTCATTGCGACAGCAGGGGGGGGGGCATGTGAGACCCCTACCCTCATTGCGACAGCAGGGGGGGGTCTGTGAAACCCCTACCCTCATTGCGACAGCAAGGGGGCCTGTGATGCACAGCTCTCTCAGGGCTTTCGCCTGTGGTCCACAGCTCTCTCAGGGCTCGCTACAGTAGACCCTGACCCTCAGCATCTCGATGAACTGCATACAACTGTGTGCACATAACGGCCTCCCCTCGACACCTCCTACTAAGAATATGCTGACGGGAGCTCGGGACTGTTGGATATGGTGACCACAGCGCCCCCACAAGCGACGATGGTGACACTCCTGTTTCCGAGGAGACGTGGTTTATTGCCGTTATTGTCGGAGTTCTCGTATTGATTGCCTCAGGTGGGGGTCCTGCCATGGCTTGTGTCACCTAGAAGTGATGAGGAATACGACTCGATGTGGATTGCTTCGATACCCTCACCATTTGTGATGCATTTTATCGAACAGTCCGTGGGAATGTCGCTGCATCAGAGCAGTGCAAGCCACTGTCACTGTTTCTCCCTACCTGTGATTCATGGTTGGTGTCAAGCTCGGGTGCGTGTCTTCCTGGAAACTGTGCTATCTGCAGGGGTCAGCGGTTTCCTGCTATTCCAGACATACAACATGCAGCCTTCCAGATTGACCAATGAGCAACCCACGGGCGAAGCGCACATTCCCGCAGAAGATGCTGAAGAGCACGCCGCGGTCCAGGCAGGCATTGCTGCCAGGGGTGTACCACCTATTCGTGGCCAGGTTTGGCCCACCCTCCAGCCATTCAGATGCCAATGCAGGCCACTGCTGTGTCTCATGCAATGGGCTACCACTCCCGCGCTGTAGCTATCACTTGATGGTGCTGCCCTGTCTTGATCACTGGGCACGAAACATAGGAGCCGTATATTTGAATTCTCAATGTATTAATCACCCATTTAACTGTTTGGACCACAGGCATCACACAGCAGCAGCACCGAGCTGCGAAGGGTGAAGGATTTAAAGGATGGATCCTCCAACCATCCAAGTCCGGGTTCCAAGACGGGTGCAAAGGTCTATCCAGAAGATGAGGATACATCCGCGGCTGATAGAGTATAACACCCTTAAATCATGTTTTCATGATATGTAGCATATTTGTGAAAATGCATGTGTGATATCCACACAAATTTTAATACACTTATTTATTGGTGCGACGGCATAGAATTGTCAAGTGCATGAAGTCCTTGACCGTCCCTCTAGATGGACTTCAACAACGGGTTTTTATCGTATAGCGCTTCTTAAAGTGACCGCAGAGTGCTGAACATTGGCTGAAAACCCTGTGTCGTGTGTATTGTGCATATGTATGCTAGGGTACACATGCACAAGCCTAGTCTGCTCTGCATTGAGTTGAAGACATCGACGGACAGATGTTAGCTTCTTTGTACTCCACCCTGTCCGACTGGTGCGGAGTCAGACAACGCAAAGGAGTCGATGGATTGTGTTAATGATGCAAGAGCCACACAGTCTTTTTTACGGGTGCAAGCATCGAGGTGTGTGAGGCATCACATATATCAACTAATCGTTTTCAACAATGGGAGTGCGTGAGGCCTCTCCAAATCACGTATTGTGAGATCTAAATATGGTATATTCGCATGAAAAATGACCACCAATGAAAAGGAAAGTTACCAATGAGAAGCACCTGTCCTGCAAGTATACACATTGCGCATCTCACACACGCTCGCAGACCAACTGAGGTCGTGCATCATCCTTTCTTCATGAAAGGGGCTGATGAAGCTCTCTGTTTACATTCTCCGCAGGGTAGCAGCATCGCCGAGATTCCAACCCAGAACGCGATGTCACGCTTTATATAGGTAGAAACCGCCATAACGCCGGCCTTCCTGATCTTGATATCTATGCTTCATTTGCGTGAACTGGATGCCATGCTTACTATCAGCGTGTTACTCCACATGCGGAGTGACGTGGCGATGGTCAAGGTGCTACTAGCATATCCCTCTGCCGAGGCGTTCTTTGTAACATTTTACAGCAGAATGACTTTTCCATCGGCACAGTTTCTTTTCGTTATGGGCCTGGTGAAGAGGGGAACGAAAAATATTTTCAAAATCCGGAGGCAGAATACGCGGAAGTGCCCGTCGTTGACGGACACGGTTGCAGCAGAATGGGCGGTTCAGGAGGCTTCCCAATATGGCAATCACGAAGCAGGTGGTGCATTCGAGGACTTCTATGGGGAGTTGCCATTATGAGCAGGATTTTCCCCGATGATTATCATTAACAACATTAAACAGACAGGCGGAGCAACAATGTAAACCATTGCAGTCCATACCATTTGTACCTGACTAGTCGGGGACGGAATTTTTGTTCCATTTCTCAACCATTACAAATATTATATCACGTTCCTTGTGCAATCCACATTTCCCCCTTTGATTTGTGCAATACACACCAAATTCTTCACTTGGCATCACTAACAATGCTGGATCCTTACCGTATGCATTTCCAATAATAAAAGATTTTCCTTATTCTGCAGCATTCTCTTGGAAAGTGAACTTTTCCCACTACCATATTCTATGCGATATATGTTGTAAGCACTTCCGCCACAGTATTTTTCATGTTCAGTCTGCTCTGGTATGCAAGTGCCTAAATTAGCTGCCCTCATACCTGACACCTCAAGGGCGTCCGCTCAATCCGACAATGATGCAGAGCGCCGCCGGCGCCGGAGGAGCCGGCGAGCACCCTTCACAGGAGCCATGGCAGTCCACCCCACCCCACGCACCTGCAGCATACGCATCACCTTCCATCATCTTCCTCATGATGTGGTGGAACGTGCAAGTGATGCCAAGACACCACAAGTCTGACAGCTGTTGATGATCATACTGTCAGCAAACAGAATATTGCTGTAATGATCCAGTACACGGAAAGCTCTAGGCAAAATCCCGTGTCTTGTATATGATGCGTCAATTGCTCACAGGCACAAGTATATGCTGCCGCCTGCACGTCACACTTGCTGGCACCTTTTGTGTCAAAGGGGTTGACGGTTTTTTGTGCACTCTACAGAGCGAAACGCTGAAATGTCTAACAGCATGCAACCAAGAGAAAGCGGGGCGGAAAGTCTCAGAAACCGCCATCACGACCATTTGCAGCGATGACGGCACATTCAGGGTCCAGGATCTGATGTGACACGAAGGAAGCCCTCTGCGAGCTTGGATGCTACATTCCTAATCGGAATACTGCATGTAATTATGCCAGGTCCACCTGCACAGTCAAGGTGTAGTGGGACCTGTAGAACTTCGGGAGACGCTCCAAAAGGCACACACAGAATGGCAGATTTCCAGCTACACGCGACACTCTTTCAACTTCACTTACACTCGTGCACATTTGAGTTAGAAGCTTGAAAACAGGCCATCAAGTGAAATATGGGGGCATACCACTGGAGGAGCAAGATACTTGACCGGGGCCACCACACAGAATCGAACTGGTGTGATAAAGGTGGCACGCAAAGCCTGTACATAAATGCCCCCACGCAGAGCATTTCGGACCGAACTACTGCAGCTCAACACCCACAGCTTTCAAACTGTGCAACTTAACACCCACAGCAGTCAAACTGTGCACCTCAACGCGCACAGCAGTCAAACTGTGCACCTCAAAGCGCACAGCAGTCAAACTGTGCACCTCAACGCGCAGAGCTGTCAAACTGTGCACCTCAACGCGCACAGCTGTCAAACTGTGCACCTCAACGCGCACAGCCGTCAAGATGTGCACACGCGGAATTTTGTATGGATCTAATTGCCACAAATTAGGGCACCTTTATTGCCCACCTCGGCGAGAGACTGAATAGCTCACTGCACAGCACATCAGGCCGCTCCGCCAGGGCGCCTGGCGAGAGACTGAATAGCTCACTGCACAGTACATCAGGCCGCTCCGCCAGGGCGCCTGGCGAGAGACTGAATAGCTCACTGCACAGCACAACAGGCCGCTCCGCCAGGGCGCCTGGCGAGAGACTGGCAAGCAAGCACATCTGCACCTTAGCCACGTGGAACTTCTCATATACGGGGCACACCTTGACTACAGGACGATGCCTTCGCGCATGCCTCTTCTTCTCCTCTCGGAAAACACCAACCTGCAGCTCCAGGCAGACCCATGCCAAAGCGCCACAGAGCGCTCATTAGCCGCTCTCTAGCTCTCCAGGGGTCTCGATGATGGGCGAACTCCTAAAGTAGTCCAGCTTGGTGAAGAGCAGCGTGTTGAAGTATGGGTGTCTAGCTATGCCATGGGTGTTTTACCGGTATCAAGAGCTGCAGTCGCTACTGTACAAACTCATAAAATTGTTCAGTTCAGTAACGGGCGCTGAGTTGAGTCGTAGCTGCCTCCCTATGCTCGACCATCGTATTTGAATGGCAGATTTCGCACGAAATGTTCGACATCGCATCACCGACCACAAACGCTGACATGCCACCATACAAAAACGTTAAAATGGAAGGCGACTCCTGAATTCATTCATGGTTCCAAACCGAGGCGCCTCTGATAACCACTGTCATGCTTGCCGCACACTAACGCTTTCGATTTGGATAACAAAAGCTTTCTGTTCTTCCACACCGCATTATTTCAGAAACTGGTGAAGTCACGTTGTAGTCCGCTGGTTCGCGGGCAAGAAGCAACCTGAGGCACTCAGAATTTGGGATTGCTGGTACAGCTGAAGCCACCCCCACTGAGCCAGACTTCAGAACGTGGAAGTTCGTGTGGCAGTAGCAGGGCGGCGCGCGCGTGTCTCACCGACAGTCACTTCCTTCGCAAGACTAGACTTTTAGCAGGTGTGAAGAGACAACTAACTAGGTCTATTGAGCGAGCTGTGAGTGACTCTGCAGGTAGTCTAGAGACCAGCGTCCGAGTTCTCGAGAAACTTCCAGGAGGGCCGAACGAGAGGAGGCTCGGCACGTGAGGGATGCCTCAAGAGAGCCGTCCGGGAGAGAACTTACAGGATCCATGCCGCCATCTGTGCTCCCAGGCATGTCACCACCAAACATATCTTCGTGAGAGCCCGCAAACCGCAAACCAGTCAGCACCATCAAAGAATAGATTTCCTTAAACTCCAATCACTCCGAGCTCATGCTAATCTCACCATGGCCAGCACCCACATCACTCTTTGTTCCCCGGGTGAAGCGAGGGGGCCTTACAAATCTCCAAGGCCAGCACCCACACGATTCTCGCCTCTGGTTGAGGCAGGAGGGGCTTGTATATTCAGTCTCTGAAGCGGCTGGCTGACCCAGATAACAGGTCAATGTCGCGTGTGGCTGACACCCCGACACCAGGACACCGTGGAAGGGATGGGACGAGCGGTGCCAAACAATCTCCCCGTCGAGCAGTTAAGGTCATCACTAAGAGTGACTGCCGTATGGATTTTCACCTTGAAATCGTGCGACGTATGGGCCTATGTGGTTCGCCCAGATATTGATACCAAAACTCATGGCCACCGGTTGTTGGAGCCGGCTATTGCTGGCAACTTGATGTGGATCTGGTTCACGATGCGCTGCTGCTGTTTTGACCCTACGAGTTTAGCTTGTTTTTAATCGGTCTCATCCTGAGGCATTTTTCGTAGGGAAGGGCACCAGCCGTAAGCACCGTCAAGGGCACCTTTCATGCAACCAGGTTTGATCTGTAGGGCTAAGCAACTTTAAACGGTTATCTGAGCTCGTGCATGCGCATTTCCCAGGGTTGCGGCGAAAACGGTTAAGGTCCTGGATTGTAAGCATCCAGAGAGCGTAGGATATGGGCTCCACCCCGCCACTACTGGCAACCCAGGCAGGTGGGAGATAGAATCAGCTACTTTCCAGGCAGGCCAGGAATGTGAGAGGCAATCGCCAGATAGAGAGGCAGTTGCCAGTTCTTTAAGTTGCCACAAAGACTGTTTCACCTCTTTTATCAACTGTGAGATCCAAAAAGCATACCTCTCAGGTGGCGTTACACTTTGTCGCTTTCATCAAAACTTTATGCTTGCTCTTCCAGGTGAAATTCAACAAGATACCCTATGTGAAAAAGTAAGTGTGTTTCATATTTACTGCAATATCAAGCCGAGGTAGAACAAACGTTGTCGGGCACTGCCGGAGCGAGAAAGATTTTAGTCACTATGCTGTGCTGCAACACTGCACGTTGCTCGGGGCGCACAGTTGCAACGAAATAATGGTCTGGCGTCCTAGAGAGGAAATTCCGTATGCAGTATTAGGTGTCTGCACTCAAGAATATGTGTCGCGACACGCAAATCTATTGTGTAGAAAGCCTCTGCCTGCTTTCTTGCGCACCAAGTTCGCTTGTGCACCAACCCGCCTAGAATTTTCTAGCAGCAACAGGAGGTTTGCGGTTTCGAAGAAAAAGTTTTCCCCCGGCCCAGCCCGCCCGCGCCCCCCGCCCGCCCGTCGCGTCGCGCGTCGCGTATTTTTTGAAAAAGAAAACTTACCCAGCCTCGTATATGTCGCACCCGTTCTCCCGTCCTAAGCGTCCCGTCCTAAGCGCTCGACGGTCGCGACAGCTCGCGATCCTGAATCTGAACTGCTCGTCGGTTTTCTGAATTACAGAGCTCCGCGATTTAATCGCGCATTTCCAGCATTTTTAATGCCGCGGTAAATTCGGCCGCCATTCGTTTTCCCGTAAAATCTGTCATACTGAGACACATTGAAACGTCTGTCTGATCGCGCTTGACACACACTCGTGTTCCCAGTGAGACACTTTACGTCCAGAGACACTTTACGTCTGTTAATGAAGGGAAAGGGAAAGGCAAAGGGTTCAAGATTTAGCGGCAGTAGGAATAGTTTTCAGAAGCATATGAAAAGTATTCTAGTGCTTCTGAAAACTATTCCTACTTATTCTATATCCTAAACCCTTTGCCTTGCCTTTTACTGCTGCACGCGACCGGCAAGCATCTTTGAAACTTCCGAGTTTCAAAGATGCGTTTTGTATTTTGGGTGCACCCTAAAAATACAAAACAGCCGAGCGCTTCCCGTTTGTGCGGGATATTCACATGTATTCCATGGAATATTTCATATGGATTAACACACATGCACACGCAGGGGAAACCCTTGGCTGTTTGGCATCTTTGGGTTTGGGTTTGTGTTCGAACCCAAACCCAAACCCAAAACATCTGCCTTAGAAATAAATTGCGCGTTGGGCGCACAAGTAACTTGAAGCCTTGAGCTTCAGGTGACTTAAAGATATATCCCTTGGCAGTATTTGTGCCAAGTTTCGTGCTCTAGGACGCACGGGAAGCCCTCGGCTGTTTGGCATCTTTGCGTTTGGGTTCGAACCCAAACCCAAACCCAAAACATCTGCCTTTGAAATACATTGCGCGTTTCGCGCACAAGTAACTTGAAGCCTTGAGCTTCAAGTAACTTAAATATATGTATCTTGGCAGTATTTGTGCCGAGTTTCGTGCGCTAGGACGCACGGGAAGCCCTCGGCTGTTTGCCATCTTTGGGTTTGGGTACGTTCGAACCCAAACCCAAAGGCAAAGGCATAGGACAGTTTCGTAGAGTCTGTCCCGATGCCTTTGCAATCTCGCATTCTAACTCATATCACAATGAATATTCAATACTTAATTTGAATCATGTATTTTTAGGGTGCACCCAAAATACAAAACGCATCTTTGAAACTCGGAAGTTTCAAAGATGCTTGCCGGTCGCGTGCAGCAGTAAAAGGCAAGGCAAAGGGTTTAGGATATAGAATAAGTAGGAATAGTTTTCAGAAGCACTAGAATACTTTTCATATGCTTCTGAAAACTATTCCTACTGCCGCTAAATCTTAAACCCTTGGCCTTTCCCTTTCCCTTCATTAACAGACGTAAAGTGTCTCTGGATGTAAAGTGTCTCACTGGGAACACGAGTGTGTGTCAAGCGCGATCAGACAGACGTAATCTGATGTGTCTCAGTATGACAGATTTTACGGGAAAACGAATGGCGGCCGAATTTACCGCGGCATTAAAAATGCTGGAAATGCGCGATTAAATCGCGGAGCTCTGTAATTCAGAAAACCGACGAGCAGTTCAGATTCAGGATCGCGAGCTGTCGCGACCGTCGAGCGCTTAGGACGGGACGCTTAGGACGGGAGAACGGGTGCGACATCCTCGTATGTACAATAGTCTTCGTAATTAGAACTTTAATACCCAGCGGCCAGCCTCGCCTCGTATGGCGATGGCGATGGCGCTGGCGCTGGCGCTGCGCTGGCGCTGCGCTGGCGCTGGCGATGGCGCGATGGCGATAGCGCGATGGCGATAGCGCGATGGCGCTGGCGCTGGCGCTGGCGTCAGCTGCAGGCCTGCAGCTGAGCTCAGGCTGACGCTGCGCTGCGCTGACGCTTGACGATGACGTATCCATGTGTCACCTAAGCTAAAACTTGTCGCTCGCTCGTCATCGACAACCAATGGTGATTTGCCATTTGTGCACTTACAAAAGTCGTATTGCAATGGCATCTTTGAGCTGGCATGTTCTGATTGGCTTTCCCGATAGTGGGTGCATTTGGTAAGGGCCCTGCCAAAAAGCGTCAGGTAGGAAGGATGGTGTTCCCACCCCATCCCAGCATATCGATATCCGTCTGACGTGGGAACCATAAGAGATTCGTTGAAAGTTGAATCGACCGTCCGACGCGAGCCGGACGGGAGCGGGAGGGCGCGCGGCGGGGCGGGCGAGGGGCTCGTTTCGGGTTTCACGAGAGCGCCAAACGAACGCATGTAATTGTATGGCAGGTCTGTCGGCCAAATTTTAAAATTGTTGGATGTTTCCCATTGCTGAAGTTGAAAATAAAATATACATTTACTTGCAAGGTTCCTCATTTTACAGCGGGATCTGCTGTAATTTCAAATTCGATCACCTTAAAGTATTCCTAGAATCCTGTCCCATTCAGACCTGTTATGCTAAGTGTCCACTTGGCTACCCTCGACCAACCCCACAACTTTCATAGCAGTGTGTGAAGTGGAAACGCTAGATGTTGTAACGTTCAAGCGATTCAGAGTGAACTCTGTGCTGATGTGCAACGGTTTGCCTTCCACTTTGAGCACCAGAGCTTCTCAAGTTAGCTAAGTTCAGGATTGCCCAGCCGAATTTTGTGTATTCATTTACGTTACAGTCCGGCTACCGCGATGCAGGATTTATATTTAACACTTGCCGCTTTGCAGGTGCGCGAAGTTTTAAGCGGCAGTGTTTCTAGTCTTCATTTCGGAATTTTAACCGTCACTTTCTCTTCATAGTTTTGTTTGAAATTGTCAGGAAAGAGTAGGCGAAGCAGCGAACGCATCGCAAGATCGGGAGGAGTCCGTCGCTCTCCTCGAACTCTATCTTCTGATAAGGTGCGCTTCTCCGCTATTCTTGTGTGCCCACACAAGAGCGGAGTATGTTGAGAGTTCAATATTTGCCTGGTGCAGGATGGAGATATCGCCGACGCTTGACGAGACAAAGGAGGTGAGTCCTTCGACGATATTGTCAAGTGCTCTCCCATATTACGTGCGAAGAGGATCGACGTACACTGTCCAGACCACAGAGAGGCTCCTCGTGCTTTTCCAGGTGGAGCTATCTGTGAGCGAAGTCTTGGAGATAGAAGAGCGTCTCGCTCTCCGCATTAACGAGCTCTTGCCACAGCTGAGGAAGGAAAAGGTGCGGCAGGCGTTTTGCAACTCTAACGTCGCACGCCTTCCCTATTCTCTTTGCTCACGTGCCTCTTCCACTTTCTTGACACGTGGACGCTCCTTGTAAATCGCCTCGCGTGCCCCGCCCCAACTCAAGTTTCTCTTTCACGCTTTAGCTCGCTTTGGACCCCTCACTACCAAGCTCTATGCTATATCCCACAACAACTGAGGTGTGTCCGTGTCTGCAGGGAGTAGCTCAGGAACTTCTTGCACTCTTACGCCAGAGGTCTGTGGCAGAGCTCGAGGCACAGGTAGGCAAACCGGAGCCTGATGCTGGTCTCGTTCTGGCGCTCATCTGACGAGGCCCTGTCTATATTGGACAATTCGGTGCGCGATCCATCTGTAACCGTGAGATAACTTCGAGCACGTTTTCCGTGCCCGCAGGTGCGGCTCGCTGGCGGCTGTGCCATCTCCCCCTTGCGGCCTTCGTGCAGCGTCACCGGCAGCTCTGGGGGGTCCAGCCCGTGTACAACTCCATTTTCCGATGAGTCTAGCTCGCGTCCAGCCGTGTTTCTCGAGGACTCAGAATTTCGGGAGAAGGCACGTCGCGCCGCGTCGCCCCTCTTTGGCCGCTAGCCTCCTTGACACCTGTGGCACACCCACGATACTGCTCCTCCTTTCCTGCGCACTCCCTTCCAGAGCCTGCAGGCCACTCCAGTGGCTCCTTTACTGGCGCCAGCGAAGTCCTGCACCAGCTTTTTTTAAGCAGAGGGCATACTAGTCATCACTTATCAGCTCCCCTAGTTCCAGTGATGGCGAGCCTTAGGGAACTTTCGCAAGTTTTACACTCCGTGGTAGCTGATCGCTTTTGTGGCAGCGCCAGTTGACGGAACGCTGACACGGCAGGTTATGTTGCACTTAATTGTGACATCCTCATCCCTTATCGCACGCCAGGGTGGTGCGTAAGGCTCGCAGGTCGCGCGGCTGCGACGCGGCACTCACTTTGGCTCTCGGACGTGACAGGTGGTATTTCGCTTTCAGGAGTCCCCCACCTCCGTGCTTGACGATGAACAGCCAAGCGGTTCCCCCCCGCCCTCCCAATTTCTTCCTACGGCCCGCTACGCCAGCATGCTGGAGCAACCTGTCTTCGATCAACCACATTCTTACAACGATATGTTCCTGTCATCTTTCCTGTCACTCTTACGCACAAGGCCTTCCTGCGGCGTGGGGTGCACTGAATATGGACTGCACCGCCAACGTAGTCCACTTTTCCACGCGCTGATTCGAACTTGTACGCTTATTTGCGCCGCTCACCGACCCCAATACATATATTTATATTCACTTAAACACTGGTGCATGTTTGTATCTGGGTTGTTGGCATACGGGGATAAGGTTTTATCATTTTTTTTGCAGCCGTGGTTTGTCGATATGTGTGTTCTTTGTTTCCGAGCAAAAGGCCCGGTGTTGTGCTTTCCCGTGCGTCTGAATACCCCGAGAACCATTGCTGTCATCGAGTGTATTTCTTCGTGGCTGTGCACCAATATAGTTTCAGGGCAGTTCCTGTAGCATTCGTCCACAAACGACGGATCACATGAGTGATCAGCCGCCGTTAGCCTCGTGTATAGAGTGGCATATGGCCTGCCAGCTTCGGGTTGAACACGGTCACCAGCGCCTCCTTTGTGACAACGTGTGCCAATTGAGGGGGATCAGGATGCGTTGCGAGGTGGTACCCCCCGCAATTTTGGCGACGTGTGACACGCTTCTGCGAGTCCTCTCACTGTGGCGATATTGGGTGCGGGCGTTTCATCAACAGGATTTCGCCCTTGCGTGGACTCGATGGTAACCTATGTGGCGGCTGAGGTGACTCTCGCGTTGCAAACGAGTGTGCAGGAAGAAACTAAGGCTTTTCAGTTTTCCCAGCAGTGTTCAGCGGCTGAACCTCACATCGGCCGCTCAGCATCCCAGGTGGCGCTTTCTCACATCCTCACTACACCACGCTGTTAAGCTGCCTGATAGTCGTGCCGTAAGTAGCCGCTGATAGTCGTGCAGTAACTTGCTCCGCAATAATCAGGCTGTGTCCGCGGAGCGCGAAAAAACACGTCAACTGTTGCTGCAAACGTGGGAACATAGGGCTCCCATCCTATAAGTTGAGAATGAGCTTCAGATAGCTTTGTTGCTGTTTTCCGGACCCCTCGAAGGATCCGTTTTCAAAAGGGATCGAAATCACGAATCTGATATCGCGCCAGCAGCGAAGCCAGGCAAGCAGGATGACAATCACCGGGTGGTTCACAAAAGCCGAGCACTCGGGTATCTTGATCTGGACTGTGCAAGGTCGGAGATATCTGGAGGTCCGAGAGGTGTTTTAAGTGTGTAATGTCCTTAAACCTCAAATTTCAAGTAGGAACCTTCAGGACATGGGTGCATAACTGTGCGAGGAAGCTTCGTCTCATTTTAGGCAGGTAGCTTTCAAGAAAGAACGTCGAAGTCCGTTGAAGATGCGTGCCGAATGCGGTGACAATAGCCACGGCGCTTTCGTGAGACAGAGGGCCTGGCACGCCGTACCGGCAGAGCACGGGAGCATTCCCAGAGGGTGTCACGAGGCAACGGGCTAAATCCAAAACTTCCGTTGTGGCAGAGAGTTGGCGACCCGGAGTTGAACCGCACCCTTTATGCGAGCGCTGACTGTCCTTCGACCTCCTGGCTGGCCCTGGGGGCTGTCGATGAGCACCTGGAGGAGATGCAAGAAGCGCCCCAGCAAGTCTCCGCTCGTAACAAAGTGCGCACCCCCTTACTCCTTTATTAGCACAAAGTGCGCCCCCCCTTCCTCCTTGATCACTCCTGCGAAGCGCGAGGCTGTGGTGACACAAGCTAAAGGTGCCACGTGTCCTATTAGCCTGAGTTCCTAGGTTCACACTCGTGCTGTCAGCACCAAGCTGCTGCCGTCTGCTGCAAACGGCAGATCCGAAGCAGCACTTTATTATTATATGACGACAATCCCAGCGCAGCGAAATCTGTGCCAACTCACCAAGAACACTACTAGCACCTGAAGTAGCATCCCTAGATTGACTGATAACAGGTTTATGCGCCGCGCCCTCCGCCGAAGCTTCGCCCAAGCACCAGCCCGGGGCAGCCGGGTCTCGAGGCTTCCGCAGACGCCCCAAGCGCGCCCCCACAGCATTTCACGTATTTCCGCGCCACTTTTGACGAATTTTCGCCCGCACAGGGCACATGCTGTGCATTTGCCGGAACGATATTCTATTCTCCCTGCTACAGCTGGCTTGTGAGCTGGCCTCGTAAGCTGCTTCTGCACTGCTGTGTTTGAAGGGCATGGCCGGCCGGGCTCTGCCCCTGATTCGCACAGAGCTTTGCACGACCTGCATGCGATCCAGTGATACGGGTGGCAGAACTTTCGGAAGCAGCCAATACTGGATTCCTCTGGGGTTCCTGACATGCTTGGGCTCTTTGGGGAGTGGGCAACTTGTCCCGCCCACGTGCAGGATCGATCTGCATTCTGGCTAGTCTTAAAGTTTGCCGGCGCTGCGCTTGTAGGGCGCATTCTTTCTTCGGGGAAAACGACAGCAACCAAACGGATCCAGGTGAGGGGCCCTGGGTAAAACTGGGGACTTTGGTGCTCCTGGCAGCCGTGGCTCCAGGCGAGCAGTGTGTCTTGGCGCTCCTGGCAGCCGTGGCTCCAGGCGAGCAGTGTGTCTTGGTGCTCCTGGCAGCCGTGGCTCCAGGCGAGCAGTGTGCCTTGGCGCTCCTGGCAGCCGTGGCTCCAGGCGAGCAGTGTGTCTTGGTGCTCCTGGCAGCCGTGGCTCCAGGCGAGCAGTGTGTCTTGGTGCTCCTGGCAGCCGTGGCTCCAGGCGAGCAGTGTGTCTTGGCGCTCCTGGCAGCCGTGGCTCCAGGCGAGCAGTGTGTCTTGGTGCTCCTGGCAGCCGTGGCTCCAGGCGAGCAGTGTGTCTTGGCGCTCCTGGGGTCACCAGAGATAGGTAAGGGGGACTTGGATGCACTTGGGGATGTTCACATGTTGCGTGTTTCATCTGAGACGGTTAAGCTGAGTATTGACGTGTTTGTTACCTCAGCTCGCATTCACTCCCGAAACAGCTGCTGTTAAACGGCAGGATTCTTATTGTTCCAAGCATCGTCAGGCTCGCATTGTTTATTGTACTCTTCAATAAGACCTAAATGGGCATCTAAGACTGCCAATGATTGCCACAGCAACACTGTGCTTTGTTTAAGTCTCATGCAAATTGTTTTCGTATTGTTTGCAAAACGCGGATGCCTGCTCTAACCATGTTGTGTCATTGCAGCGACCGCTGCGAGGTCCTCCAATCACGCCCTTGGCCTTTGGTGCAGTCGGACAGAAAACCGCCTCTTCAGTCCTACCGCTGGATGTGCTCAAGCAGCCTTTGGCGCATACCAAACCACCTCAGGAGGTAATACCAAAAAGCCATAGTCACGACACAGCACAGCGCAAGGGGCACGCTACAGCGCGGAAGAGTGCTGCAGGAAGCAGTGCTTTCACGGGTGCCAGAAACAAAACAAACGAATTGAAACCAGGCCTTGAGACCTGTTGTCAGAACAGCACATCCTCGAGAAATGTTGCACCAAAAGTAACAGTTACGGAACATAGATAAAAGGTATAATGCATCTGCTAATGCAATGTACTCTAGAATTTCATAGGAAATTATCATGACACAGAGGATGCCCAGACCTGCTGTGCTATGTGTGGGCGGGTACAGTAAGCAAAATAGAAAAAGGAAAAGAAAGAAAGAAAACCACGCCCTTCCGACGTATGAGTACATCGATTTCCCGGCCTACTCTGGGACGGAGTAGGCAAAATAGAGATTGAACTCATATTCTTGATCAAGTTCTTGGTGTTAGTAGTAGTCTGGATCCCAACATCTCATATAGCATGCGTATCTGATGGGTACCTTCCGAGAACCATATATGAGATGTTCTGTGATGGAGCTGGAATACAATCATCATTATGAGAGAAGATAATCATCCCGCGTGCAGAAACTGATCTCACAAAGATCAACAGATTATCGCGCACCAACGGCTAAGCTCGGTTGTCGTCTATAGGTTTTAGGGTGTTGTGTGAAGTGCCGTCATGGACGTCCGGGTGAATTGTCACCGGGTATAACAGTTGGGGCACGCAGAGCCCACAATAATAAACCCGAGACACCGAGTCTAGCACACCACCCGGGTCTGTGAGAACGGAACAAGATACGGGATGGTGGAAACACATTGAAGCTACGTCAGGGCCCCGTCATGTCCGACGGGGCTGCCTCACGATCTTTGGCTATATCTGAGATGCTAGTAGGCCGACACCTGTTACTCTAGTCTAGCTGTCAGCGTGCAATTGAACATCCTAGCCATTTCGAGACATCGAGAGTGGTCAGGATTGTCGAGTTCACATGAGATGTTGTTGCTATCTTGCTAAAGGATTCAACTGTTACGACAGAGCCGAGAAGTGTCGCAAGTGATCCCACTGGCACCACCGAGCACCGCATAGTGCGCCCTGCCGGGCCGTGATCGAGAATGCAGAGTCGCCCAGTAGGTAAGCGGGTGTCCCAAATGCCCGCATGTGAAAGGTCTGTGATGATTGGTTCAAGGAAGTCCCCGGGTCCAAATGGAACCGATGCCCTTGGCAGAAATTCAGATCCCATGGACCATGATTGGGAATGGAGACGAGCCGTGTTCAGAGCGGCGGTCCATGGTTGGAGACCTTGCGCCACCGAAGCAACGAACCTGGTGCAGACATGTTCGATGCGACGGTCCCGCAGCTCGCCGGTACACAACGGACGAACGCTGCAAGGTAGTTGGACGGCATGGAGGACTACTATTGAGATACCGGCACTAGCTGCCGACGGACGGACCCCAATTGGGCACCTGCTATTATATTACAGCTTTATAAATAGGAAGCGAGGATTCGCGACTGTGCATTAAGCCAGTTCGGCCCCAAATGCCCGGAGTAAAACAGCTCTACGACGGAATTACATGACAGCAAGGCTCAATACTCTCTAGTGCAATCGCCCTATACCAACTGAGCTACAGGAGCACAAGATGGTCGGATTATTATTTAAGTACATGCGCAATGATTAGACGATTAAAAATCGCAGATCGACATGACATGAGATGACGATCCGACAATGATATGTCGACCGAATGAGGATAATTACGCGATATTATCGTCTGCGGTCTCCAAGACGCCAACCCACCTACCCTCCTTCAAGAATCGGTGTGACCTCATGCATTCGTCTTCCAATTCATTTCAGAGGTCAACAACGGAGGCGATATCACACTCTATCCTTATCTGTCAAACAAAGGCGATTTCACGTCCCTGAAGTTCAGCTTCACGCTATTGTCGTTCGTCGCGACGCTGGTGTCACATTTTCCCATCACGTCCCCCGTTGGTGCGCCTGAGACGATCGTCCAATCTAATCACCAGCCGCTGACCTCGCTACTTTTAGACGGAATCCACTGTCAGTCACCCAAATAGGACTCAAAAATGATAGGGTTTCTTACGCCTAGTTGGAAAAAGTGCAAATGTCGGCCGCTGCGGGCAGTGGCCATTTACTGAAATTTTGAAAAATATTCCTTCCAAAAAAATCCTTCAATTCTTAATAGGAAATTTAACAATCACTACAAATGAGGAATATTCTCTTTCATATCAAATACGAGTATCATCATCAATAAAATATAAGATACCAAGAAATCATAAGGTACATTTTTTCACTCCATAAATGAGAATTTGCTATCTTCCTTCAAAAGTCGGTCAATAACTTCTGACACGGTGTGAACCTTAGCACAGTAATTTGAGGTTGTAAAATGCCAATTCGGTCCACCAAAATGATGATTCAGGGCGTCCCGCACAAAGTTGTCAGAGCGATGGGGAGCTGGTGCATTCCAATGCACCGCACTCTCCATTATGAGACCATCCTGAGTCAAGTGCCTCTCGCTTGCTGAATGCGTATCAATGCACGATCATTGGCTCTCCACCACCGCCTCGTTCTGCGTTTTCAAAGCACAATGCTCAAATAAATACATCCAGTCATGAACATCCGTATAAGAGCTGGGTGACGTCAAGATATGTGCCATCATTGCAGTGCCACTCGCATGGAGCCATGTGCTGGGATAAATTTGGCCTCCCTCCCTGAAAGCAGTCACCAAGCGTTGAAATAGGATTTGATGTTGTTCCCAGATGATCTCAAATGCGGGCGATGTCAGGTTCCCAGCTGAAACGACCCACTTGTACACTTGTCTCAAGCAGCCTTGGCCCTTGAAATCACTTTACAGTTTACACCCGTGAAATTCCCTTACTAGGCCCTCCGGGCCCTTAACGTCTCCGTTCCGCAACGGCCCTGCGGGCCTTTAAATCGCCCTTGCACTGGGCCTTTCAGGGCTTTCGGGCCAAACCCTTGTTTTTTTAGGCCAAATCCCTGATTTCTCGGCGGCTGCAAGGTAGCCGCCGACATGCACTTTTCCCAGCTAGGTTGTTACGTTTTCTTTCCTTTTCAGAAACTGGTCCGTAGGTCAAGCCGCTCAGATCAGAAATCTTGGGGCCTCGGACCCCCTACAAAAGTCAATGCCGAGGGTGCGACAATTTCGAAACTGTAACAAGAACCAAGCCGAAGGTGTGTGACAAGCCGTGTCACGAGTGGACACGAGCTCGTGCTCATTAAAATCCTGCGTTTTAAGTTTATGCACGTTGCGAAGATTTGAACCTCTGACTCAAAGAGACATGCGCGACCATGCACGACCATGCACTAAGGTTTTTACAATAACAATATTGCACCCAGGTTATATATATACCAAACTGAGCACGCGAGGGTTTTGAGTACGGGGAGCAATACGTCGTTGTTTTCAAGTCTCCCTGCCCAGGCTTACCATGCAAATAAATAAGAGCGCACTGACCAAGCGTAGAAAGTCTGTAAAATGACTTGTGTGCGCGCTTTGTGTGCCGCTGCTGGTGGTGTGCGCGTGTCTAAGCACTAAGACTTTGTCTACTCGAAGTGGGCTTGCTTATGTGTATGCACATATTGTTAAGCTACATACCATCCTGGATCGGGCTGCGGGTGGGCGAGAGAAAGTCACAAGAAATCTTGCCTGGCACCCTTCTGCACTCATGTATTACTACTATCACACGTCAAATAGGCGAGTGCAAAGGGTTTGCGAAATCGGGTTTGGAGCTGGCCATACAGCCACTATTGCTCTTGCAGGTTAGCCAGTTTTCAATCCTGTACGTATCTATGTAAACTCTTCTCGTCTCACGTAAGTAATCGACACGGTTGTTGAGCTATTCTCTACCTTTCAGAGACCGTTGAAGTGCATGTTTACTCGTTCGACTTATTCCCGGAAACAGACTATCAGCCTAGCACTATTGAGAAACAACCGCTCTTTCAAAAAGAAAGCCTCAAGCATATCTACCAGAATTTTCCAGGTCGTTTCCAAAAGGTAGACGGAACTTGTCTCTAGAGAATAAACGTGTCACACATTATTCGCCATCATTTGTGCTGCCGTTTCTTCAAGCATTTTGGCCTTTGTATCTGCGCTAGACCTCAGGTGGCACGCAACCTCGCCTTGAGTATGTAAATGTGGTCCGCTACGTTGACGGTATGACTCTGCGCAGGCTCTTACATCTGCCTGGGCGGCGTTGAAACACCATACGTCCCAGAACATATATGCAGCCCAACCCAACACTTGAAAGTGGCGATATATGAAGCGGCGAGTTCAAGCATGAGAGCACGACTTCACCTTGACTGTGCGGAGGAGGGCTCGTGAGTAGACAGATTGCCGGCAGCTCTCTCGACTCTGACATTTTCGTTCTCAGGGGGGGAAATATTATTCGAAAATGGATCACCAGAAATGGCTAAAAGTTTTTATTGTGTCTCCAACTCATCCCTTTAGGAGGCCACTATGGTCGCCGACCGGGCTATAGGTTGCTAAGTGCGATACGTTACTCAAACCCATGCCCGAACTT
This sequence comes from Cymbomonas tetramitiformis, assembly GCA_001247695.2. Classification (NCBI taxonomy): domain Eukaryota; kingdom Viridiplantae; phylum Chlorophyta; class Pyramimonadophyceae; order Pyramimonadales; family Pyramimonadaceae; genus Cymbomonas; species Cymbomonas tetramitiformis. Next base: position 38,685 of record LGRX02004554.1, on the reverse strand, counting down.
TGGTGTTTGCAAGGTAAAAATGGCGGTGCATAATTATATTCGGGCCATATCTCAAAATGTGTGACGAAATACCGAAAGCTACGATCACTATAGGCAACGCGTCGCCAACGGTGCTCGAACTGGGTACCATGTATATTCGAGGATAACAGGATATGTCAAGGATATGCAAAAGAATATTACAACTGCCGTTACTAACTCCTAACTCACTGTGCTACTCGGATATACTAGTGAAAGCCTAAGCCTCTGCTGGGCCGGAACCACCCCAAAACCATAGTCAAAAAGTACAGCAAAACAAATAAAACGCAGGGAACCGGCAAACTCGGTTGAACTTGCAGATGTCAAAATATAGAAACCTCATTGAAGATGTCGGCGAAGGCCTTGAAGATGTCAACACACCACCAGATCAGTGGTGTGCTGCGAGACCAATTTCCACCCAATACTAGATGAGGATGGCTTCCAGTGCATGCTTTATAAAACATCACCACAATGTGGCTGCAGTCAAATGCATCTTGCTATGCATTTCTGCCTTCTTTAAAATAGATAAGTTGTGCCACACAATCATTTGTACCTGCAGAACATGACCAAAACGGCACCGGACACCCGCTTACACCTGCAGGAAGAGCAGCAATTCATCCAAAGTAGGCGTTCACCCTTTGTCACCCCGCGCGCCCTACCATTGCATGCGTCCTATGGAAGGGCGCTCTCGCACAACATTTATCTTTAGAGCAATTCAGTGTGTGGGTGTTGCGGGAAGGGCTGACGTGATACCTGGTGGAGATCTGCACTCATGAGTGTCACACAAGGATTATCTTTATCTGCTGGTGAATATGGCTTGGTGATTATGCCACCTCTCTTGGCACCTTCCTGATCATCCATGTGATCTTTGACTTCTTCTGTGAAGTCTCCCAACTGCTCCTCTGTGTTCTCCATGGTGTCGTCCGCGGCCTCCTGCCACCTTAACCAAATCCATCCCAACTTAGTACTCCAACACCTATAAAGGACAAGCTCATTGGAATTGCCGCCACTTAGTCGCTCTCCTTTGTCCGGTGGCCTTGCCATGATGAATGCCTCTGACGAAGGGCCTTGCCACGATGAATGCCTCTGACGAAGGGCAATCATGTTTCACGTCCCGGTGCGCCGGTGAGCTTGCACCTGCGGGAGTGCAGAGCTCCGGCAGCGGTGAAGCCGGGGCCGAGCGTCGGTGAGCGGCTGGAGGTGTGCTGCCCGCGGGATGATGCTTGGTATCCGGGCACCGTGGCCGATATCTCGGTCACGGGGCGACATCACATCGAGTACGACAACGGCGAGGAGGAGCGGCTTCTGTTGTCGGAGGAGCTGACCCGCAACATTGAGCGGCAGCTTGCAGACGACGAGTCGGGCGACGTGGTGCCGGTGAGTGATTGGACGTCGGCGCTGCGTAAGCGCTGGCGAGGTGAGTTGGGAGCGAGCCGATTCACTGAGCTTGCAGTGCAGATGCAGGAGCAGGCGCTAGGGGCAGCGACGCGGGGCAACTACGACCTGAAGGCGAAGGGCTTCCGAGATGTCTGTGAGGAGGAGGGCCGTGAGTGGCTCCCGGTGGCCGAGGACACGGTGCGCCTCTACATCGCGGCGCTGCTGGAGAAGGGCGGCATTCAGGCGATGTCGATGCAGCCGTACCTCTCCGCCATCAACAACTACCACGAGGACATGGGAGTCCCGGGGCCTGCGAAGGGCCGTGGAGTGTCTCGTGCCGTCAAGGGCATGGCGAGGCTGCAGGTGGCAGCAGCGCAGGAGGCGGGAGTGACCGTGACGGAGAGGACATGGTTACTGGCGAAGCACGTGAGGACGGTGCACGAGGCGGCGCTGACGCTGGTGCCGGACAGTGAGGAGCAGCTGCTGTGGCTGCGGGCTTGCACCTTTGTGGTGTTGTCCTTTTTGTCGTTTGGTCGCCCGGACACGGGCTCATCCCTCCAGCAGGAGAATGTACTGACCGAGTACGACGGGGTGACGGCGGTGCTGACCCGGAAGAAGGGCAGGAACCACGTCTCGAAGAAGAGGCAACTGTCCATCCCCTGGTGGGGGGTGGAATTGCTGGAGGAGCTGTTGGAGCTCTGGGTGCGCTGCAGGGATGGGGCCGGGCAGCGTGCGAAGCCGGGGTGGACTCCACCGACCGGTGTACCGGGCAGCTCCTGGAGGCTGCCGGGGGTGAGGGTCAGCTCGGCAGGATCGGACACGGACCTGGCCAACGCGTGGCTCCGGCTGGCGCTGAGCACTGTGGGTTGTGTGCCCCCTGAAGGGGGGCATTTTTCCGCACACAGCACCAGGAAGGGGGCAACCACATGTACCCGCACCGTGGGCGTGGCGATGGAGAAGGTGTGCTTCCTCGGGGAGTGGTCCCAGTTGCCATCGGCGGTGCAGGCGTACATCCACCCGACAGCCGTGCCGGACCAGGCGATGCGCAGCTACTTTGGGTGGGTGGCCCCGCAAGGGGTTTGTGCGCAGGAGCGACGTTGAGGCAGTGTGCTGGACTCTGATCATTGGCAAGAGAAGGTGTGCAGAAAGAAATGTTTAAATTGGAGCCTGCGGAATTTTAGTGGTTTCAAAAATATTGCCGCTGATCGACCCGAGCCTTTAGCCCTGACGGTGACAGTGCCGTTTCGAACCTTCCAAGAGACACGACATTCTGTACCGACTACAAGTAGGAGTCCGAACCGACACGGACCTCAGCTCTGTTCTTTTGCACTTCCCTCCCAACCCAACCCATAATCTCTGTTACAGTTGCAGAACAATCTGACATTGAAAAGCATCCTACAATAGACATTCGCTTGCTGAACACTTAAAGTCTCGGCTGGTAGCTTAGACTGCGCCAACCAGACAAATGAGATTTATTTGGCAAGAGTGAGGTGTGCAGAAAGAAATGCAAAATTTCCACCGTTTGTAACTTATACAAATATATTTGTAAAATGAATAATTTAATTTTGAGCTATTGAATAATGGGCACTTGCCGCATTGGGCATATGCGTGCGCATGTTTGTGGTATATGCGTGCGCGTGCGTTGGCACTTGCCGCATTGGGCATATGCATGCGCATACGTATGCGTGCGGGCATATACCACGAAGTGCCCAGTACAAGCGCGCCGGGTGCCCTCATACTGGTATAAGCGGCGCGCCTGTATTGAAAAGAAGCACGCATATGCGCACGGCGCTCTTGTACCAAAACATACACTTTTGTACTCCCAAGCACAAGGGCTGAGATAAGTTATTGGCGAAATGATCAATTCTCTTCGACATGCTAGTAAACCTTTACACCCAACCCAAATTCATGGTACACTTCACCAGTTCGCAAATAATTCATTTGCCCCTGTGCTTTAAAAGATATATTGCAAATACCACTATCACGGATATTAGTTCCAAGTTTCGTGCGCTATAACGTATGAAAACACCTCAGTTGAAAAGCGTTTTGTGAGATGGCTTGAAACCATCTTCAACCATATCAAGTTAGCTTGCAATCGCGGCTGCAAACTAAGCTGACGCCGTTACGGACGGGCTCAATCAATAACCCAAAATAAAGCTGTTGGTGTGATGAATATATCTGTTGAAGTTGCGAATTGAAACAAATATTACTTCGTGTAATCAAGTGTTTAGACGCAGGGGCTGTGCGCGCTGTTGAGCAAAAGCGCTTTTCACACACCGCGCAGCAGAACAGCCGACGGTGCCTGTCCAAGATTGAACAGTGCCGGGTGATTTATTCTCTTTAGCCGATCAGTTCTACACACAAAATATTTTAGTCGGCCGAAACAATTTCACCAGCTCATTACTAAGCGTGTGCGCTTTTATCTCCATCTGACTACTGTACCGTGACACTTTGACACAACGTCACGCGCCATCACGCTTTCACGTTTCTTTGAATGCCAAAAAATGCGACGTTGGCATGTCTCAGATCAGGCATGGAAAACCAAGGAATGTAAGATGGATGCATAGTCGAAGTAAGTTGGTCAATTTTTTATCTGGTTTAGAGGCTTGGTCAGAAACTGTTTAGCATACTGACCATGGAAGAGCCGGTGGAAAGCATACAGGTCGCGAGAAAGCCGTGAAGGAGCATATGCATGCAGGCCGGTGCATGCAGGATGCAGGCCGCGAGAGAGCCTTCAAGCGGGATACATGCAGTCCGAGCCAGAGCTGGTGGGCAGCATGTATATTATGGTACGAGTGTATACACGCAGAAATAGGCATGTGTGTGTTTTAGTACACGCACGTCAACAGCGGTAAGCTGCCACCACGGTTAGGGCAGCTGCGCTGACAAATGAACGAGCATGTACGAGACGCGGTCACATCGTGACAGCCACATCGTGACAGCCACATCGGTGGCAGAGTTAGGGGGCCTACCGAGAGACGCCCGGTGTACCCGGTGAGCGTCCCCAAATCCAAGGGCATCCCAAATGCCTGTGCAAGACCACCCCAAGCACAGCACCCTTCAAATGAACAGAGCGCCTCGAGGATCATTCAAATAGCCCACGCTGCCCTAGCGGACGTCACTCCATAGCAGCCGAGGTTGACCAGGCGCCCGTCAGCCCACGCTGCCCTAGCGGACGTCACTCCATAGCAGCCGAGGTTGACCAGGCGCCGTCAGCCCACGCTGCCCTAGCGGATGTCACTCCAAAGCAGCCGAGGTTGACCAGCGCCTGCCGCCCACGCCGCCTAGCGGACGCCACTCCATAGCAGCCGAGGTTGACCAGAAGCCCGTCAGCCCACGCTGCCCTAGCGGACGTCACTCCAAAGAAGCCGAGGCTGACCAGGCGCCTGTCAGCCCACGCTGCACCCTAGCGGACGTCACCCAAAGAAGCCGAGGTTGACCAGGCGCCCGTCAGCCCACGCTGCCCTAGCGGATGTCACTCCATAGCAGCCGAGGTTGACCAGAGCCCGCCAGCCCACGCTCCTAGCGGACGTCACTCCATAGCAGCCGAGGTTGACCAGGCGCCCGTCAGCCCACGCTGCCCTAGCGGACGTCACTCCATAGCAGCCGAGGTTGACCAGGCGCTCGTCAGCCCACGCTGCCCTAGCGGATGTCACTCCAAAGCAGCCGAGGTTGACCAGGCGCCCGTCAGCCCACGCTGCCCTAGCGGATGTCACTCCAAAGCAGCCGAGGTTGACCAGGCGCTCGTCAGCCCACGCTGCCCTAGCGGACGTCACCATAGCAGCCGAGGTTGACCAGAAGCCCGTCAGCCCACGCTGCCCTAGCGGATGTCACTCCAAAGCAGCCGAGGTTGACCAGGCGCCCGTCAGCCCACGCTGCCCTAGCGGACGTCACTCCATAGCAGCCGAGGTTGACCAGAAGCCCGTCAGCCCACGCTGCCCTAGCGGATGTCATTCCATAGCAGCCGAGGTTGACCAGGCGCCCGTCAGCCCACGCTGCCCTAGCGGATGTCACTCCAAAGCAGCCGAGGTTGACCAGGCGCCCGTCAGCCCACGCTGCCCTAGCGGATGTCATTCCAAAGCAGCCTATCAGGTTGGAGGACCTGCAAAAACGTACCGAGAAAACCATGTCTATCAGCTTTATCGTCACCTTGATGGTCATGTCCGCCGCAGAGCTGCACAGACGAGCAGAGATTTAAAAGTAGGGGCTGCAGGGCAGACATCCATTAGCTCAGCTGCTACGCGCTGCCGGGGCACTCATAAAGCTCCACTTCGCGGGGGTGAGGGCAAAGTAATTGGAATTACAGGATGCCTACGCTGAGTGGCGAGGGTTAGGGGTGGATCAAAAGGCTGCCACTGTCTGAGTGAAGAAGATGGACCAGGACACTAAGTCAGGCTATGTGAGGGGAGTATGGAGGACTTCTGACGTGGGGAGTGAGGGGAGTAACGAGGACTTGGGGGCGGGGGGGATAAATAGCATGCGAATCAAGAAATGGGGAGGCGTTGCTCGAAGGGCCTTCGCATCATCAGGCCTCCACGTGGCAGTCCCCAGCTCTTCTTTCCTTTCCTATCCTAGTATAAGCCTTGCAAATGTTCTCGGCACTCGTGCGACCCGTTTAAATGCAAGCTCTGAAGACCACTATCAGAGTTTCAAGAGGCATTCAAGGGGTGTGGGTTCACCAAGCGCCGAATGGCGGCACATGAAGACGAACAACATGCATATTCAATCCCTGGAAATGAGGCGTCATGCACTCAGCTGATACCGCATCGAAATCAATATGCCCTTTCGTCCCGCAGTAGCCGCCCCCGACAAATCTTCCCCAGCGGTTGACAGCCTCAAACTGAGCAGCGCGGCCGGGGTGTGTCGCACCTCGCAGCGCGGCCGGCCCCCAACGCTGCACCGAATATGGCGCCAGCTTCGTCCCACTTGCCCTCGAAGATAATCTCACACTCGGCGCTGCGGGCGTCCACAAACTCTGCGCCCCAGCACGCCACTTGCCGCTGACTGCTCCCTCGAGGGACTTCAAGCTAGTTGCAGGGGTGGCCAACGAAGGGTGAAGGGGTGCAAAGGGGCTCGCGTGGGAGGTCTAAGCAGGGTAGGGTGGCCGAAGACTCTGAAGCTGACAGGCCGCGAGGGTGCTGTCTCCGCATTTAAGAGTGGAGCAACGTGGTATCGGAGCGTAACAAATGTCACGAGCCTCTCGACTCAAGTGGTATTTCGCCGAAGAGTAAGGTGCAGCTCAGGCAATTGCAGCTTATCACTGCATGTCGGGCATATCTAGCCTGCTCGGAGGGCTTGGAAATGGTTATGCTCGAGTGACGGCAGCTGAAATTCATGGGCAAACCCGAACACCATGAAACCCTAAGTCAAAGGGCACTGGCTTTGCAGACCAGATCGGGACCGTAGGATCAATATTGACAGACAACGAACCGGACCTGATGCTCTGATCGAACTTTCTTTCTAAGTGACCACCATCGATGTCGCAGTAACACAAGAAAGCCGCGAAATGTAATCGCGGCTTTTAGAGTGTTGTCCTGCCAATGCATCAGTGTGTTGCTGTGATTGGTTGGGAGCATTCGCGGCGTTTGGCATTTGACCGTTCATGCCGTGAACTGGGGAAATGATGGGGAAATCTGACAAACGCGCTGCGGGGCAGGCACGGCTTCCTCTGCTTCCCCGGAACTCCAAAAAGTTGAGGAGAAACCCGACTTGAGGACCACGGAAGATGCAACCATGGCTCTTGTGGTTTCGCAGCGGCATGAGCTCATACAGGCTCTTATGAAAATGACGGAGTCTCATAACGCGGCGTGCGTCAAGTCTAACTGCGAATGCGAAGAGCTTGAAAAGAGATAAACTGTGTTCCTTCGCCCGAAGTCGCCTGGTTCAAGTGGAACGGCGGCGCTCCCTAATCTTTCTGATACGGTGAAGGGTTGCGTGCCTGACCAAAACTTCTCTGGGCATACTCTGAGAATAGCAGCATGTGGCTGGAATTCCGAAGCAGAGTTGTTCCATCGACAAGACCGTATGGCTATACTTTTGGCAGAGTCGCGCGATACTGAAGAAATCAAGGCAGACCCTTTGTATACGTCAAAGGCGAACGACTTGTTGCATGCTTTCTTGTCGCGTGGCACGACAAAAACTGCGAACGCCATCGTTCGCAGCTATGCGGACGCCTCGGACGGACGGGGAGGATGACGGTTGGGCTTCTGGTGGGGGCGCTCACAATGCGTGTGCTACCACTCGTGATGGGGAGGCTCACGATTGTGTTCCTGCTGGGAAGAAGGCTGTCTTGGGCAGTGGTGCTTCGACACATGTGCTCTCTTCCATTGAGGCCTTTGGGCCCGACTATGACACGAGTGTGGTGTCCACCTCCAAGGTGCTGCAGGATCGGTCGGTGTGCTCGGCTGGCAGTGGCACTGTCACGATGGCCAAGACGGATATTCATTCGGACATGGCGGTTGAGCTTCGGCTGATGGGCGCTCACTGCTTACCTGAGCCGCCTCTCAACCTGATCTCGGTGGTTGCCGTCGAGGATGCGGGCTTCACTGTGGACTTTGGCGCCAGGAGGATATCCAATGGGGGGGTGGCCTTCTCTAGGGGGCTGAAGGGTGCTGTAAGGCGCACCTTTATGAGCCATGCCCTTCGACCACACTTCCTTGAGGCCGAACAGCTGCACAAACAGCGCCAGAATAAGCGCTACAAGTGCCAGTGCTGCAGGCACCTCCACCTCGTCATCGCAAATGCTCTGATAATAGTATCCGCATGGACTGCACCGCCTCCGCCACCCGCTCCCGCTCCCCGGTCCTCCCTGAGTTGCCGCACTCTGGCCTGATCCGCTCCCTCCACACGCGCACGGCACACACTGCCTGACCGTCCTCCCTGCAGCACTCCGCGAGGGCAAATGCCCGGCCATCACATTTCCTTGCCCGCGGCACAAGCCGCACGACCGTGTCTCCGCGTGCAGAAGCAAGCGCAGGCGTCTCCCCGAGGCGAGCGCAGGCGCCTCCCCGAAGCGAGCGCAGGCGTCTCCCCCCCAAAAGAATTAGCCATCACCTCTCACCTGAAAATGTTTTGCTCGCAGCCCGTGCATTGATCCGTATCGTATGAACACAACGTCTGCGAGAACTCAGTAAGCTCGTCAACCAGGTCCACCAATGAGTAGCCTCCATGGTCTTGGAGCTTGGGCTCAGTCTCATGTTCCATCTGCACACGCGCGGAGAGCCCGATGCTGGACCAGAGCTCTCGACTCGGGAATGGCGCTTCCCAACACACAAACAGAGGACCGGCCGGTGGATCATGAGCGCAGGTCACCCAACTGTGGCCGCACATGCTCAGCGGAGTCAACGCAGCGACGCAGAAACAGGCCAGCCTCGCGCTGCCTGGGCGATGATGCCACGCCGCCGGTGTAGCCGAGGACAAGAATGCGCCACGCGCATAGAGCCAGGAGGTGCGCTCTGGGCATAGCTTGAGGGCTGCAGCAGGAACTGCCGTCGCACGAGGCATCGCACACATGGGCCTTATTCACTGCATCAACGCTCACAGGCCCAGCTCTACCTTTGCTTCTGTCCAATTCCAGTTTCAGAGCTTGTATTGGGAGGCGAGGCATTGGGAGGCGAGGGTTCTGCGCAGGGCTGCTAGCGCCGGAGCCCATGCCAGCCGGAGGGCTCTGAGGCGTCCCGGGCCGGAGTGATCCATGCGGGCCGCCACCCGGCCGCCAACACACCTGGAAGTGCACTATATCATAACAGTTGGCGTCACTGCAGCATCCGCTGAGGACGCTCTGCGCCAATTGGCAGTCGTAATCACCGGCCGTCCACGCGAAATCTTCAAGTAACACCGCACACGAACGGGCCTCGTAGGTGGACCAGCAGTCGCTCCGGCTCTGGCTGTCTCGTAAAAAATATGTTGTTTCATCCCACAAAGTCATTACGCAAACATTTTCTGTAGCATTCGGGTTGCCGACCATTGGCGCTTGGCATACGTCGCATTGCGTATAAATATTTGGATCGGGAAATGGTGGTGGTCGTGGGGGTGGTGGTCGTGGTTGTGGGGGCGCAGAGGATGTTGGTGGTTGTGGGGCGAAGGGTCGAGATGGTTGGGGTGAGGGCGCAGAAGGTCGAGATGGTTAGTGAGGGGGCGGTGGCGAAATACCTGTGACTACCCCCCGTGGTTTCAGTAATTGGTATCGTGCTATTTCCCACAACACAGGTGACACGCTTCCGCTGAGAACTGATTCGACGAGCACTGATTAGAGTTATTGTGGGTCACGGCAACCCGACTGGCATGCGCTCCTAGTCATCAATTCACAACCCTAACTGTAAGCGCAGCAAGGATAGCCGTGACACCGACTGTCATACGCTCCTAGTCATCCATTCACAACCCTAACTGTGAGCGCAGCGGTAACAAAAGACACATGGGGACTTTTTGCAACATCAACATTCACCACTGACGTTGCTACAACCCTCAGAAACGTGTTGGCCAGAGTCGTTCACCTCCTCTGTCATCGATCGCTGCCTCCTCGTCGCTATTGCCTCCGTATGTGTCCGTGTCGGTGTCCGTGTCGGAGTCGAGGCTGGTGTCGGAGTCTGCAAGATTCCAAGGTATTCCAATCAGCCACCAGGGGTGTCCTGTACATTTGTATGTCTTAGGAATCCTATCAGCCACGAGGGGTGTCCTGTATTGATACGAAAAGAGACGGAATACGGAAGACCCTCGAGGGCTGAACACTTTTTTTTCTAACCATTACGCCCGGTCAAGCATAGGCGCATAGCAAAGTGTAGAAAACAACTTTGAAACCAACCTGAAGCGCAGCAAGCTTGAGCATCCGGGCAGGAGCAGAAATCGGGGTGGTTGTGACAATCTCCTCCGCAATCACAATGCTCAGCAATGCCAGGGCAATGGATTTCGGTGTGGGTATCCGAGTCGGTGTCCGAATCGCGAGCCATAGCTGAGAGAGGAGCAACGTCAAACTTCTCAGTCATCCGCAGTTAGCAGCAAAGAGAAACTCGAGTTTGGAAACTACATTTTTGAAGGCAAGACAAAAGATTGAGGTTGGTTCCTGGAGTCGAAGGGCACGTGATTTGCCTTGGAAAACGCGAACACACAGCATCAAGCTCAGCGAGTGCACCATGCTCAACGGCGTTAGCAGCATACCAGACTGCATAATATTGCCTTCGCCTACCGTGTAAGGGGCTATAATCCCGTCCCAGTTGATGTATTGATACGAAAAGAGACGGAATACGGAAGACCCTCGAGGGCTGAACACTTTTTTTTCTAACCATTACGCCCGGTCAAGCATAGGCGCATAGCAAAGTGTAGAAAACAACTTTGAAACCAACCTGAAGCGCAGCAAGCTTGAGCATCCGGGCAGGAGCAGAAATCGGGGTGGTTGTGACAATCTCCTCCGCAATCACAATGCTCAGCAATGCCAGGGCAATGGATTTCGGTGTGGGTATCCGAGTCGGTGTCCGAATCGCGAGCCATAGCTGAGAGAGGAGCAACGTCAAACTTCTCAGTCATCCGCAGTTAGCAGCAAAGAGGGAGTCAAGCCTGGTGTGAGGTGCGCACACACCTCTGTAAAGACTACTCGCTCGATGCGGAGCAATTCTTCAAGACGGTTGGACGATATGCAAGATTTAAAACCCGCCATTTGTTGGGTGTACTGTCCGACGCGTGACAACTTGAAGCAAGTAAACATGCCTATGCCTTTGCTCACCTAATTGTAACACCTTCCTACTTCTTCTAGCGGCGTTGGCTGCGGCGGTGACGTCGGTGTCGGAGTCACCGGACGGCGAATCCTCATCGTCGATGGGGGTACTGGCATCCGCAAATACCACTGGGGCGTTGAAAGAACAGGTCAGTGCCGATTCCGTATCTTTCAGAAAGGTATCACGTGCCGTGTACTCCACAGCCATAGCGCATGCCCGTGCCTTCATCATGGTCGTGCGCAAGTAGCCCTGCAGAGCCCCCCCGTCCCCGGCATCCATACCATCTCCACCAGCCTGACCTTCCCCAGCATTTTGCTCTCTTCCATCTCGGCGGGCTATTGCTGTCAGCCGTGCAGATGGTGCCTGAAATTACCAGGAGGTTGTGTGCATGTGGAGGGGACACATGGCAAGTCTGATAAAAGATGGCAGTCTTGCTGGCACCAGTGCTATTCTTCACTCATGCTGACGATTTCGGAACAGGCGCGCTCATGCTAAAATACGCTGGCCTATGCCGGCGGCGCGCTCCTGCACATACACTTAACACATAGTAGCACATACACTTAACACATAGTAGCACATACACTTAACACATAGTAGCACATACACTTAACACATAGTAGCACATACACTTAACATGAGGCCTGCCGACAGAAGCCAGCCCACCATCATCAAAGTTTATGTGAGAAGCATTCAGGAACAGGGCCGTACCGTGACCAGATACAACCGACACATACAACTAAGAGCAAATGCAAAGCAGCATGGATGGATACGTGTGTACACCAATCACTGCAAAGCAGGAAAACAAGGAAACCGCACAACCTAAAGGGAAAGAAGGAGAAGCTTAGAGAAGGCACCACTTCTCACACGCCTCAGAAGAGAGCGTAGGTTTTTTCTTTTTCTTTCTGCCAAACAGGTGAGACTGGGCAACTTCACGCAACTCTCTCTGCATGCCGAATCCCGAGAATCGGAGTGAATGCTTCCCGCCGGCGTGCCCCCCGGTGGCTTCACAGTTGATGAATGTAACCTGCTGGTCGAGGAATGCACACCTATGGACGGGCGATGGGAGATGCACTTAACCAGAAAGCCGGCAACGAGGTGGTCCCCGCAGAGATCACGGGAGGACACAGAGCGAGGCTGTCACCTCACCCTGGCTCTCCTTGCAAAGACAGCAGAAAGCAGGCAAGCCCTCAGAAGCGACGCGCACCGTGTTCGCCGAGCTTCGAAGGTGTAGCTCCAAGGACGCGCCGCCCACACGCGCAGGCCGGGAAGGGCGGACAGGAGGGTGAGATGCAAGTCGAGGGGCACGCAACATGGGCAGTCCAGCCCAGCAAAGCGGCCTCGTCCCATCACCCGAGCATCCATGATGCCTTGGCAGAGAGAGATCACCTCTTGTCGCCGGGCCTAGAGCACGGGGCCTGGACACAGGAACAGAGTAAGGCCTCACCAGAGCAGGCAATGGCCTTGGCTGAGGAAGGGGTGGCCAATCTGATGGGGGCAAGCAGGTGTGTGGCTCGGCTTCTTGAAAGGGCTGCTGGCGCGGAGGGAACCAGTGTTGAGGGTGTGGGTGATGGGCAGTGTGTGAGTGGAGAGGTGGTGGATAGAGTTGACACACGCCGGGCCCCTCAAAGCCCGGGAGCCCAGCCCGGCAGCGATGACCTCTTAAAACAGGTTGTACGGCAGCACACGGCGCATCATCAGCTTCCCCACCCATGTGGTGCGGTTTCTTGCCGTGCCGGAGCCATCAGTGATGAGCAGCTCTCGGGAAGGTGACAACCGGTTGGTGGACTATCGGTCACCGGGACACTCAGGCGTATGTGGGGATGGGACCCCAAGTAGGACCTGCGCGGAGCAACCTTAGCGGTGCAAGTGTGGAGCGCACTGCTCAAGCTCGCAGATTGCTTGCCAGGTGCCCGTGCAAGGGCTTCAGTGCCATAGAGCTGGAGGCGGGGAGGGCCGCGCCAGGTCAGAAGGAAGCAGTGCGGTGTGCCAGTCTCAGCCCCTTGGGACAGCGCTGTGGAACACGGGACATGTGGTGGGTGGAGAAACTCTCTTGAGACCAGGCTTCGGGGCAGGTGGGGAGCGGAGTGGTGGTGCTGGGCACAGGCTTGGTGGTGGGGAGGTGGCTCGAGGAGCTCAGAGGGCGGAGGCGATCCGGCGTACGGGGCATAGCATCAGTGCGCAGGCAGTGTGGTTGCAGATGCGCTTGGCTGTCCTAGTGAGGCTGAGGGGGTTCGATTTTCCACAAGCGGGCTCTGGAGATTCCGGATAAGTGTCTCGAAGTGTGTGCTAAATATTTTGATCACCGGCGTGGGTACATAGTGCAGCCGATCTTCTGTGGCTATTTGTTGCCAAAGGAATTGGCTAAAGGATAAGCTACACTCAGATATTGTAGTTGGCTCTGATGAAAAGGGCATGGGGGGACACAGATGAAGGCGCGTACCACAAGTTTCAGTCCGGCCGGGATGGCCAGGCTGGCGGGGGGCACAGGTCTGGAGGTATGGGAGTAGCGGGAGGGGGCGGGCTTGGCTTGGCCGCGGTCCGTGAGGGGTGAAGGCGGCGGGAGGGTTGGTAGGCTTGGGCGCGCGGTAATGGGTGGGGGTGCCGGACCCCATTCAGCCCTTCATCAAGCAGGCAAATTTGGCAGGCAGACGGCTTATTCGTGGTGGGAAGGGACACGTTCAAGGGGAAACCTCGGGACGAAGACCTTGGGTGCCGTGGGCAGTCCGATCAATCAGATCAGATCTCAGGAATACGAGTGAAGCTGGCTGCTTGGCATCCCACCTCTTGGACAGTCTCGACGGATCATGCAGGATGTGCAGGCCATCTCTGGGCGGCGGGGGGAGGAAGAGGAGGTAAGCTGCGAGCTGGGGTGTGTGTGTGGGGTCTTTGGGAGCTCTGGCACTGACTCTGACAAGGCCCGGGCATCTGGGGTCCCAAGATGAGGGAGGCAGTGAGCGCAAGTACGGCCAGCCACGTGGCATGGGCCCAACTCCTGAGCGTGGACGACATCCTGAGGGAGGCGGAGGCACCCTTGTCGCCGAGCTCGGAGCTGGAAGGGCTTTGATTGCGGTGGCGGAGGCGCTGGAGATAATAAGCGCACGGGGCTTGGCCGGGGGGTGGGCCCATGAGTGTGGTGGGGTGGATGACACGGGATGACGGATTGGCGATGGCTCGCCTTCGGGCCACATGCAGACGGTGGGGTGTGTTTGTGGGCGCCACCCGGCTGACGTGGCAATGGGACATTGTGGGGAGGGCACGGCGACATTTGGTGGTGTTGGGAGTGCCCTTCCCTCAGGCGTCGCCTGCGGGCCTGGCAGGAGCACCGCCCGGACTCTCGGATTTTTGAGGGAGTCCGGGCGAGCTGGAACCCCACGGGACTTGGAGCGCCCGTGGCTAGTACTTCCAGCGGTGGTGGTTGGTGAACGTCGTATACTACACTACATGAAGTACACAATAATATGTATCACGTAAGATCACGTTTGGTTCACATGCGCAACGTGCAGGCACACGCGGGTACGTCTCGATGAACTGCGTATGGGGGATGAACAACATCATCTAGGCTCGGTCGGCGCACCTTGCAGTCCTTGGAGCAACACTCCACGGATTTCTCCTCCACATTCAAGCACTTTCCGGAGCTGCATCGTGCTACTTGCATCGGGGCCATTGCGTTCGTACTGCCCGGATCGGTAGTGTTTACATCGGTAGTGTTTACCTCGTAGATCAGTTGCTGCATTGCTCTTATGGTGCTGCGCAACTCCCCAGCCGTCACCCCTCCATTCTAGCTCTCTGTACTGTCCCCTCTTCATAAGGGCGGGGAGAGGGCAGAAGGCTGAGCAGCAGCAGCATACACACGGCAGTTCCTCGCAGTTCCCTCAGTGCCACGCGACGTGGCGATGACAGTGATGCCACGAGTGGTATAAATCCAGGCACGAGAAGGACAGGCGTAGGCCCCATGGCCGGCTGTGCTACCCATTCGGCTTAGCGGCTGCCGGTGCTGTGGCTTCTTTGTATGATGCGGCCTACCATAACGGACAGATGGGTTCAACATATCGTCATGCATCCCTTGTAGGCATTGTACACTGTACCAGTAAGGCCCTACGGGTGTCCCACCCATCACGTTGACGACCCATTATTCTGGTGCGTGGGTTGTGGGGCGTGCGGATCGGAGCATCTATGGCATCTCTGTTGGGAAGTCACGCTGGGGAGGTGATAACATGTAAGGTGCTCTGGAACAGGCAGTGCTTAACCGGAGAGCGCGCGGTCTGCGAGTAGGGCTGCGTTGTTGGTGTGGGCGCCTCCCGTTTCTGGTTGGTCCTTCGGATAGGAACTCTGGCAAGGAATCGAGCCGACACTTGCCAAATTCTCAATGGCTGCCTGCGATGTCGTATGCTTGGCTACAACGAGACCGTCCATCTACAGACCAACTTTGGCAAATGTGCCGGTCGACGGGCCAGCATGTATTATGTATACAGCATTGGGCCCTAGTCTATTTAGTAGCAACTAAGTGATTTGCAGAATATGGGGCGCATCCATTGAAAATCTGAATGATGGCACGCCACCCTTGCGCGCCCCCTCCAGGCCGGGACACCCTCTTTGACCTGCCAGCAGGAGGGCATGGGCAGGCGCGCTTGGTGCCCGCTCTGCAGCGCCACAATTCGAGCCGCCCCTCGCGGGGCGGACCTCCTCATGGGCGTGCGACGAAGCCCTCCATCACGAAACGCTTGGAGCGTGCCAGAACCAGGGCTTTGTCCCCACACCGTGAGCGGTGCGGCTCCGGGTGTCGGCACACCGTGGCACCTCGTGCCAGCCAGGTGCGGGGCCAGGAGCGTCGAAACAAGGGAGTTGGCTCGGCAGAACGACCGGAGGCGAAAAAACGCAAGGCTGGCAGGTGATGAACGGGGGAGGCCAGGGAGAACCGGTGTGACGGTCGGCAGCCTGGGCAGCACCCTTTGATGTTTCCCTATCAGCTTGCCGGCTTCAATCTGCTACCTCGTTTTGCCTTCTCTCATTTGCCTTCTTTTCCCTTCTCAGAGATCAGATCTCTGCGGATGGAGGCACCCAGAGGTGCCGGGGCGGAGCGCCACACCAAAGGAGGTCCGGGATGGGAGGCCGGGATGGGAGGCCGGGATGGGAGGCCCGGGATGGGAGGCCGTGATGGGAGGCCCGGGATGGGAGGCCCGGGATGGGAGGCCGGGATGGGAGGCCGTGATGGGAGGCCGGGATGGGAGGCCGTGATGGGAGGCCGTGATGGGAGGCCGTGATGGGAGGCCGATGGGATGGGATGGGCCCGGGATGGGAGGCCGGGATGGGAGGCCGTGAGCAGAGGAAGACTTTGGATGGGCGCTGAGGGTCATGATAGGCATGATGTCGCTTTTTGGAGGTAGATCCGGACGCCAGCGCAGCCGCCCAGGGGGCTTCGGCCACACTGGATGAAGCTTGGCAAAAAGGGGACATCCACAATCAGAAGGTCGAATCGTTTGACGTTGCTGAGGGACCCGGTGGGGCTTCTCAGCATGCCCAGCAAGTTGGAGAAGGTGCACGCCACAGCGGTCGAGCGCGCGCTGCGCTGCAGGACGGTCACATCGGCTCGATCAACTCTGCGACGCTGCAAGCAAGATCGAAGCGCGGCTGAGAGCGCAGCGCTGAGGGGGAAGCCCCAGGCAGAGCTCGGATCATCCACATGCGGTTGCAGCGCCGGGATCAGGCCGGGGGGAACCTATTCCACTGCTTCCCCATTTCCAGCGACCGATTGTTCATGGTCATCGAGATGCTCCCCTGGGGATTGCACTGCGTCACGCTTACGGTGTCAACCTGCATATCCGCACCCCCCCGCGTTGTCACACCTCGCCACGGCACCCCAGGTGGCATGCGGTCGTGGCATGCTATGAGCTTGAGGCGCAACGGCAGAGACAACTGAGTTGTGGCCAGGTCAAACTCGATTATTGGGGTCACTCTGGATACGTTCGACAGTATCATGCCTAGAGACACTATATTGGCGCGCACGATCACTCGGGCTGTGCGGGGACGACTGCGCGGTGTGCAACTTCCATCAGTCGAGAAACGTCTGAGCCAAAGGCAAGCGGGTCATGCCCGGAGCCGCGCGACCGTGGCGTCATATCAGAGCAAAATGCGTCCCATGTACCTCCGTCGCCTCACCCAATGTTCGACACTGGCCAGCAAATGTTGCTTCCACCTTCATCTGCGCACCACGCCAAGGGACCCAACGCCCCATGTACATACGAAAGAAAGATGAGCACCCGCATCGAGCGCCGCCCGGAGTGATGGCCACGCCCGCCGGGCGCACTCGCATCGAGCGCCGCCCGGAGTGATGGCCACGCCCGCCGGGCGCGCCCGCATCGAGCGCCGCCCGGAGTGATGGCCACGCCCGCCGGGCGGCATCGAGCGCCGCCCGGAGTGATGGCCACCCGCCGGGCGCACTCGCATCGAGCGCCGCCCGGAGTGATGGCCACGCCTGCCGGGCGCACTCGCATCGAGCGCCGCCCGGAGTGATGGCCACGCCTGCCGGGCGCACCCGCATCAAGAGCTACCGTTGGGGGAAGTGAGAGGCCACACATGTGCCTCTGGATGGTTCATTTCGCTTGAAATACTTCTTCAGGTCGGTTCTTTCGAGGACCTTTGCACGCGTCCCAATGGGAATGCAGCTTTTTGCGGGGATTGCTTCTCAAGAAGAAAACGGATTTCGTGGAGCAGATTGCGCGCCAAACAGAAATGAAATGATATCGACACCTGACAGGCCGTTGGCAGTAATCGGAGGACGCTTCGAACCCGCTTTTTGTTTTGTGTGTCAAGCAGCTTTACCCTACCCGGAAGAATCGATTGCCTCTGGGATGAGGCAACGTTCAATGAATTCCTGAAAGTCAGTCACCAGCTGGGTCCTAAGCTCGGAAGGCCTATCCGCCTAATTGAGTTGTAGTCTCAAATTCAAGGAGAAGCCTGCACTACGCTTTAGAAACTTGCGGCAAGAGGTTGCAAACCTCTCTCGAAACTAACCGATGGTCCACAAAGAAGTTCAACCTTTTGGGTAATAAAAGCCCGACACCGGGCATAGCTCGTTTAGGAATGACCCAGGCACATCATATTCGATGGGCGATTACCTTCAAGTATGGGCTGGAGTCGAAGGAGATTCCGATGGACGCAAAGCAACATTCATGCGCGTGGTCGCAGTGATTCATGTCCGCAGGGAACGTGTAGGTGCCCTCCACGGGGGCGTTGGGATGTTCCAACGAGTTCTTGTCAAGGTACATCTCGCAGTTCGACCCAGGTGTCCTGCACGAGCCATCCCCCATCCATCTTGCACGCTCCTTAGCTTTCATCCCGATATGTAGGGGCACAACTCCACCAATCATCTCATCCCGAGAATAGGACCGGCAAGGGATAGCTCCACCTGAGAGCGCCTGGCCCCGCAGCAGTGTCACCGCACGGCACAGCTCCACCTGACAGTGGAAAGGTTGGCCACACCTGCCCTTCCACAAGGCCAAGTAACCGCAGACGCAGGTGTCGGCAGACCTACCCGTAGGCTTCGAGCATCAGCTGCGCCCACTCCCACTCGATCTCTTTCGTGATGGCTGAAGCTGTTCGCATCCAGAAGTAAATACTGGTCATCGCCTCCTTCTCCGTCGAGTTGCACAAATAGTCGCGCCACATGAAAGTGTCCGACCTGTGGTCGGCTGCACTCCACTCAACGACAGGCCCTCACGGAATGTGCGCAACTCATTATTTGTTTTTCACCGATGGTGCACGGCCGCATTTGTTTGAGAGACTTGTGTACCAGAATATTCTTCAAATTGCTTGTCACCAATATATCCCTTGAGATGCTTTTATACCAGTATCGTCCTTGACACGCGTGTTTACAGTCCTTAAAATGCTTGTATACCAGTGTATTCCTTGAGATGCGTGTACATCAGTATAGTGCTTGAGATGCGTGGATACCATTTTTTTTTGAGATGCTTGCATATTAGTAAAGTCCTTGAGATGCGTGTATACCAGTATATTCCTTGAGATGCTTGAATACCAGTACATTCCTTGATATGCTTGTATGCCAAAATATTTCTTGAGATGCTTGTACTCCAGTATCGTCCGTGGCATGCTTGTATACCATTATAGTCCTTGCGATGCTTGTATACCGGTATATTCCTTGAGATGCTTGTATACCATGATACTCCTTGAAATGCGTGTATACCAGTATATTCCTTGAGATGCTTGAATACTAGTATAATATCAATATAGTCTGTAAGATGTTTGTATACCAATATATTCCTTGAGATGCGTGTATATCAGTATAGTACTTGAGCTTGGCGGTGTGCCAGGTGTTCCAGGAAACGAAGATGATGGGCCAGAAGCCTTCGCCTGTGCGGCGTCGGCTTATGGGCCGCCCGCGGTGCTATCAGCGGGCGGTACGGTTGGGGGCATCGACGTGTCGGCGTACGGGTTCTCCGTTGTGCCGCAGACTCCCGACGACTCCGCCGACGACGACATTCTTCGGCGGCTTGGGGTCCTCACTGCTGAGGTGCAGGCCGCCGAATCATAGGTACATTTTGAGCATGTGTCTATCCCCGCGGTGCATCATGCACCTTTACCGCAGGGTTCAGCTCTGATGTGCGGACCCGCGGCGGCAGGCAGCACGTCGGAGAGGCAGGTTCCGGCAGGTGGTGCCGCGGCATTGGCTTCCGCCGTGCCGGCCCCTGGTATCCCTGTTGTTCCGCAAGGGAATCTGCCCGTGCGCGATGAGCGCTCCGCACTTGTCACCGCCACGGACCGACGACACGGGTGGCGAGTTCGGCGGGTGCATTGCGACGGTGGAGTATGCCGGCGCCGCCGAGGACACGGGCTACGACACCGACGATTGGGAGGACCTCCCTGACGGCCAGTGTGTGCTGCGGCGGTCGGCATTGACCGCTGCGGCCAATCATGCGGCAGTGCCCGCAGCCGGCAGTGAGCCGGTGACCCGTAGCTACGGGTGCGGACAGCCTCCTTGGGGGACCGACGGCTTTCCCGAAAGGACTCGTCATAATCGATTTGGCATAAGCCAATCCGATATGCAACTTCCACAAGCCAATCCGCTCGGCAGGACGTTCCTCCTCAACCTGTTCCAGGTCCTCCTCCCTTATTACAGGCCCATTGATCTGCAGAGGGATAGTTGGCTGGAGATGGATGCCCACAGACCCCTTGCAATTCTTGAGGTGGCACCAAGCGGTGTTCTTCATTTCCACGCCTAAGCCAACCCCGCACATGCCGTGGAAACCATGATGGCATATCTTGAAAGCGTGGCCCACTGGCGCTCCTTGCGCTTCCCCCTTTCCGCAGAAAAGGCAGTGACTGCGGGTTAGATCCCCGCAGCGTTTGCACTCGCCTTTCCAATCCGCGGTCTCCGTGGCGCAACCGGAGTGAAAGCAACGCAACGACATAGACTATGCAAGGACGCGCCACCGGCCGATGGTCCCGCAAAGGTCCGGCAAACTTGAATCACGCGTGCCAAATCCCGAATCCAATATATATATATATATATATCTAGCCCCCACGCACTCAAAATAGCCCTTTCATGCCCCAAAACAACGCAAAACATTTTCGCCTGTGGCGAGCTCAAGAAAATGAAATCAAAAACATTTTCGTCCAAGTGTCTTAGGATTGACCCCTAAAGGTCCTACAACTCATAAAAGTTTCAAATGTTGCATTCTACTTTGTGACACTTGAGCATTTCGCGACGGCACTCCTTGAGATGCTTGTACACCAATATATTCCTTGAGATGCTTGAATATCAATTTAGTCCTTGAGATGCTTGTATACCAGTTTGGTCCTGGAGATGCTTGTATACCAGAATAGTCCCGGAGATGCAAGTTTACGAATGTGTCTTTAAGATGCTTGTATACCATCACATTCCTTAAGATGCTTGTATACCATCACATTCCTTAAGATGCGTGTATGAAAAGAAAGAAAAAGAAAAAGAAAAAGAAAAAACCACGCCCGTCGGGCGTATGAGTAAATTGATTTCCCCGGCCCTACTCTGGGCCGGACCGCCACAAGTGGCGACCTTAACGGGACAATTTACACTGGGTGGTTCTCATCTTTTTCATCCTCTTGCTTCTCTTGTCTGAGCCTTCTGTATAGCTGGTAGGTGTTGTGTGCGTAGTTCACCGTCAGGTCGTGTATTCTTTGCAGCGCCTGTATGGCTTCTTTTCTGTCGAGCCCAAGTTGCTCGAGTATGTCTCGGTTGTGCTTGTACACCGTGCCTGTTCTGCCCACCGCAAAGACATGGAGTTTGGCACGGAATCCGTGTCTTCGTAGCAATTGTAGCAGTGGTCCATATTTCATGTATTTTTCCAAGAGCTTGGGTCCCCATTTTTCGTCGTCAGTGTGGGCCACCTCAATGAGGTGTAGGTTTTTGACTCTTGCTGGTGCTTCCTGTTGCGTGCATTCCCACCCGTCTTCTAGGTCCTCTAGGCCCTCTATCATGACTATGTCTACAAAGCTCGGTACTGTGTCGGGCCCATCGTTCCTGCCTGGGTTGTCCTTACCGTCGTGTCTGCATTGCCCTCTGGTGAGTATGTAGTTCGGAAGTACTCTTGGTTTAACCCCCGGGTCCCTTTTTTTCCCGGTGTAGGCGAGGACTTTGCATCCTCCTTTCCTATGGTGGTCAAGTATGTGTTTAAGTTCGTCTGCGTGGGCGTCCGCCCTATCCGAAAACATCCCCCGCATTTGTGGGTTGTCGCATCCGCCTAGGGCGTGCCCCACTCTCATGAGGAAGCCCTTTGCGTAATCCACCCCTTTGTGTCGACATCCTTCCAGGGTGCACTTCCCGTTTCCTCCGGTTGAGTTTTTCGCTATCTCATAGTCCTGCGCTGGCAGTATTCTCAGTCTGCATTTGAG
Organism: Cymbomonas tetramitiformis; assembly: GCA_001247695.2. NCBI lineage: Eukaryota > Viridiplantae > Chlorophyta > Pyramimonadophyceae > Pyramimonadales > Pyramimonadaceae > Cymbomonas > Cymbomonas tetramitiformis. The sequence goes on along the minus strand of LGRX02004554.1, from coordinate 16,702 downwards.
TATTGTTTTCCGTGCTGCGAAGGTGGCTCGTTTCCAGAAGCCGTTCGCTATTTTGTGTAGTGGCTTGTCTCCCTTAAGGTGCCCCATTGTTTCGTTCAGCCAATTGTTGGTGGCTTTGCCCTCTTGAACCGGGGGGGCGTTTCTATTTTTTGTTCTGTTGTGTATCATGTCGTGCTTTCGTTGTTTCCATCTTGTTCTGGGCATCGGGTCCTTCATCATCGCATGGACTCTGGACTCCTCCGTGACCCGGTCATGGTGAGCTTGTCTTTCACTTGCCGGCTTCTTTTGAGGAGCTTCCTGCTGTTCAATGAGTTCATTGAGCATCCCAAAAATTTCCTCGTCATTGTGTTCCTCTTGGGTCACTTCAAGTCTCTCCGCGAGTTCGTTGAGTTCCTCAAATATTTCTTCCCCCTTATAGGGTTGGGGTGGTGTCTCTGCGGGTCTGGGGTCGCTTCCACGAGGGGGGTCCGTTCTGCCCTCTGTTTCCCAGCATTCTTGTTGCTCCTGCATGTCTCGCACGAGGAGCATCTCTTCATCCTCCCTTTGTTCCATCATGGCTTTTATTTGCCAGTCTTCTTCATCTCTGGTCTGGTTGGCTTGCTGCTGCTGGTTGGGCATTGGGTCCCGTATTGTTGCTTGCTCCTCTTCAGTTTGTTGTGCTTGGTCATGGTGCGCTTCCCACCTGAAAATGTGCTCTGTTTTCGGTTGGTGGGTCCAGGTTGTGGGTTCTCCCTGAAGCTCGGTCATTTTCGCTGAGAGCCTGCTGTTTCCCCGGGCTTGCAGTTCACGGAGCAATGTAGTTACATATTTTTGTACCGCGAGCTTCCCTTTTAGCTCTCTGCTTTCCGAGTCCCCATCTGGTACCATGGGTTTGACTTGTATCGTTTCTTTGTTGTCCCACGCTTCCGTGAGGGTCCCTGTAGTGCAGGCTTGCTTGGCTGCTTCGTCGGCTTTTTCGTTCCCCGCAATTCCTGTGTGTGCCTTGACTTTCAGTAGGGAGACGGTGTGCCCCGCTGCTACCAATGCCTCAATGTTGACCAGTATGGCATACAGGAGGTCCCTTTGCCGGTGGTGTTCCATGCTATGGGGTTTTGTTCTCATGTTCTCCAGTTGTCTAATGGAATTGGCACTGTCCGTGCAAATGGTGAGTCCTTTGCCACTTGGTGGCGGCGGGAGCGTCACTGCTTTTTGTATGGCAAGAAGCTCAGCCCTGTTCACCTCTTGGTCCTCTCCTTCCCACCGAATCATGTGGGCCTCTCCTTCTCCGGACCTGGGGTCCCATACCGCAGCCCCTGAGGCCCATTCTTTGCCTCCTTCTTCTGTCTCAATCTCCCTTTTGCTCCCATCTGTGTATAGGTACAAGGTCGCTTCGTGTGCCCTTTGAGGGGAGGGGTATGTCAGTTGGGCTGCCGTGTCGCTCGGGGCGAGGTTCCTGGGGTCCTCTGTTCGGTCTCTCGTTAGTTCCCATCTTCTCCCTTGGACTCCCGGTTCGTGTTCGGGCCAGAAGTCGGTGGGGTATCTAACTATTTTTGACCTCGCCACTTTGTCCCATACCGTTTGGGCGTCAGTCTGTCTTCTAAGTCCGGTGTGTAAAGTGTTCGCTTCTATCACCTGTTGTACGGTGGGGGGGTGTATGTCCCATTTGCCTCCCCTGCTTCCGGGGAGGAGTTCCCATTTGGCTGGTCCGTCTTCCACATGGAGGTGGCTGTCCTCCCACCAGGCTTCAACTTCTGCCTGTATATTGTAGCACTGGGGGCAGAGGTCGGTCCGTATGTGTGGTCCTGTGTTGCACATTCTTCCCATCGCATCGGTCATGTCTTTTGTCTTAATCTCCGGGAGTTCGTATCTCTGCCATGGCCTTGTGTCCACAATACAGTCGGCACCGAGGGTGCGTCCTTCTTGGTTTGGTTCGTTCGTGTCGTGCTGGTTCGCCTCCCTTGCCGGCTGTTTGACGGCTGTGGTCGTGCGTACCTTGCTCTGCGGGCAAGTTGTGAGTGCCTTTCTTATGCAGTCCGCGGCAGCATCTGGGTCCCCGCAGTGGGCCTGCCACCCCGCTTTGTTGGCAACAATCAGTACCCTGAGGTTCCAGTTGCACTGTTTCGCTTGCTGGTGGGTAGCACCCATCCAGTGGTCAGGGGGCAGGAATGTGAATTTGCCTTGTGGTATTTCAAACAGTTCGTGCACTAGGTGCCCTGCGTGTGTATTGTATAGTTTCCTGTATGGGGTTTTCTCATATGTCGGGTATACTCCTACCCCGAACACTGGGTCCTGTGTGGTGGTGGCCGCAATGGCAAAGTCCAGTGCCTTTTTAAGGTCCTGTGGCGTGTATTCTGGGTTGAACTGGTAGGCCCCCAGTTTCATCCAGTTTGCAGTCCAGGCTGAGCCCCTGGCCCCGAACACCTTGTCTCTGTCATACTTGGCGTAGTACGTCGTGGTGTTGTGGTGTACATTGAGGGGTGAGGCAAATAGTTCAGTGGTAATTCCGAATGCCTGTTGTAGTGCCCTTTGCATCTGGGCAGGGAATGTCCAGTGGTTTTGTAAGTTCTTTTTCCTTTCCTCCTTTTCTTCCTTGCTTGAGTACCTAATGAGTAGGTGTCCTACCTCCTCCTCAAATGTGGAGACCTGTATTTTATGGTCCTCCCACATTTCAGTGCGCAGCGTGCGTTGGTGCGGGGTTTGGTGGTGTATGGTACCCACCGCCTGGGTGTACCTTTCATGTAGCCTGAGAAGCTTCTCTTTCGTAAGGGTGCCTATGTACTTCCCGTTTCTGTGGTAGCTGTGAGCGAGGTCCCCTTCCATCCTGAGTTGGCAGTGGTGTTCCCTGTTGTCCGCAATGTCCTGCTCCGGGTTGGTTTCCGTCGGGTCCAGGGTGAGGTTTCCCGCATGTAGTGTGGGCCAGGCCTGTCCCAGGTGAGGCCTGCCGGACAGTATCTCCTTGAGACCTTTGGGGTGGGTCACTTGGGAGCCCCTGGCTCGCAGCCTTCTTTTCAGGGTTGGGAAGGTGGTCGCACTTTGGCCCCTTCGCTTGGCAAGTTTTAAGTAGTCGGTTATGGTTTCCCTTGTACTCCACGAGTAGGTGTCATCCCCTGCTGAGTGCCTCCACTGGGTTCTGTACTGCGTCACCTGGGAGTGGGGGTCTGTTGGGTCAATGAGTAGGGTCCTCATTGCCACAATTTCCTTCGGCTTGTCTATCGTTTGGCCCCTCCCAAAACTGTCTGCCTCCATTTTCTCAGCCATGGGGTCTACCTCATCTATCCACTTAGTTTGTGGGCGCGCGTGGAGGCCTTGTGAGTCCTCCTGCTCCTCCCCCCACGTTTGACTGGTGGGTTCTGTCTCGTTAATCCTCGTAAGCGGGTGCAGGGAGAGTTGTCTATGAATCTCTTCCCTGGGGACCAGTTTCGCCTCCCATTCCGTCATTTTAGCCCGAAGCCGTTCCGGGTTGAGGCGCGGGAGGTTGGTTCGCATTGTGTGGGGGTCCAGTGGTCCCTCACTGGGCATGCTCCTGTATTGTTGCTTCAGCCGTCGGTTTGTGAGGCTGTCATAGAAGTCCCCCGGCTTCGCTATGTCTCTCGGCTGGGCTTCGCATAGGTATGGGTATAGGTGTGCCAGGCCTTTTGCTATGGCACTGCGGTCTGTGCTGAGGGTTGCATCTGTGCATTGTTCCCTGACGTTCACCTGGCTAATCGCGTGTTGGCCATCTCGGGTGGTAAGGAACGCTAGGTCCGGGAAGTGCGTGAAAAGTTTGAGGCACGTTGTGAAATTTATCGCGGTCGGCGTGTCCTTGGGTACCGTGAGCTTGGCAGTTTGGTCTGTGTACATCGCTTGCCAGTCCGGTGGCGCCGGTAGGTCCCCATCCATCATTTTGCCCGCTTTCGTTTTTCTTGTGGTTCCTTCCATCTCTTTGTCAGACTTTCTTCTGGTCGCCCCTTTTAGCTGCTCCATTATCTTTGGTACCGGGGTTTGAAGTTGTTTGAGCATCCCTTCCGTCCCTTGGGGCGTAATGTTGTATCTGAGTAGGGCATTGAGTTTCCTTAGTGTGTTGTATTTTGTCTGGTGCCCCCCCCAGAGTTTGTCAAGGTCTGTGCAATTCATGCGTGCGGTGCAGTGGTATTCTATCAGTCCTCTGGTGGACCTGCTGACGTGGGACATCCTGAGTCTTGACTTCAGGTTTATTTGCCTCCACGCCGGGCCCCGCACTGCTCCTCTGTCCTCCTCACTGTGCATGGCCTCCAGCAGTCCGCTCCAAATTGCCTGGGCGTAGACTGCCTGGAGCGGCACCATGCCTAAGCCGAACCTTTCCTTTTCCTGTGTGGTAAAAATGTTCGGTGTTCCGTTGCGAGGTAGGCCTTGTATGTTCTTTGTGGCCCCACCTATTATTTTGTTGAAGTCATCTATTTCTCCCGCGGTGTATAGGCCCAAGTGCAGTCCATACCTGAACTTCCCCAGTATTGCGGAGTGAAGGGAGTATTCTTTTTGGTCTGGCGTAAGTGGTGAGCGCAGTAGTGCTTGTATCCTGTGGTTCATCTCCTCTCTAGCAGCCTCTTTCTCCTTGTCCCATCTGCTTGTGAATGCCAGTAGTACTCCTAGGTATTTGTATGTGTCTTCCGGTTTGAGTATTTTGAAGTGGCTCAGCTTACCATCCACCCCAACCGTTTTGAGGTCCCTATGGAGTTGCTCAGGTATGGAAACCCCATTTTTTATACCGGTTATGGCTGACTTGGTAAGGTTAATTTTGAGTTCACTCCATTGTGAGAATGCCTCTAGCTTGTGCAGCTGGGCTCGCATGTGGAAAATCGTGGGGCATAGTATGAGCAGGTCGTCGACGAACGCCCCTGCTGTCGTCCTGAGGGGGCCTAGTCTCTCCTGTTCGGCTGCGTGTTTGTGTTGGTACCCGTGCTCCCCCACCTCTAGCCATCTTAACCCCTAAGCTGCTATGTGTTGCGATATCGCAACAAACACTCAAACTTGATTTTCTCAGCGGGAAATTAGTCAAATTCGCTTTTGAAGACAGTTTTGAAAAGCTCTCAATCAGCCGCATGCAACCATGTACTCGAGCGCAGCTAAATTATTTCGATTCTCGAAGTATTTGCCGAGACGTACTTGATTTCAACTACAAAAGAACGCGTCACGCGTAGGGCAGTCATAAAATAGTGTTACATCACCCTAACGGTAACAAGTAGCCCCAACAACATGCATAGTACCTGGTGAGAGTGTTACTTGAGGTCTAGGGTCATAATTAGGGCTTCAACTATCAAAACAACACGTGAGTCCATTAAAAGTTTCGTTGAAATTCACGTCGTTGATACTCCGTGTCATCCAATTTGAACGCCATCATGCAACCCGCCTTGAACGTACCTTTCCGACACTATTTTCAAAAGTGCATTCGGGCAAGAATTCACGTAGTTATCGCGAGAAACGTGCAATTTTCAAAGACCAAAAATTCCCTTCGCAGCTTAGGGGTTAACAACGGTTCCTGGTATATTATGAAGAGGAGGGGACTCATGCTATCTCCTTGGAGGAGACCTCTTTGTACCTGCACTGTTTTGTGAGAGGTTTCTCCTCCTACTCTGGTGTACATTGCCATGGTGTCATGGCTTTGTGTGCCTAGGACATCTCGCACTACCTGTGTAAGTTCTTCCGGTATTCCAAGGTACTGCATTGTGAGTAGTAGCTTGTTGTGGTCCACTGAGCCGTATGCATTTTCGAAGTCTACATACAGGCCATGCAGTTCCCGTCCGGAGACATTTGCATCCTCTATTGCGTTGGTTACTCTGGTGAGTTGTCTGAGTGTGTTCCTTTTCTCCCTGGAGCCTTCCTGCGCCTGGGCTAGTATTCCCTGTGTTTCGCAGAACGTGGCGAGCATGTTTGCTATTTGTGAGGTGTATAGTTTGAACACCCCCTCTAGCAAGGCTATGGGCCTATAATTTTGCTGTAGGGTGACATCTCCTTTCTTGTGGTGAAAGCAGAATGTCCCTCTCTTCCAGGTGAGGGGGACGTGTTTGCTGTTCCACATTTCCAGCATGAGCGCATGTAAGGCGTCGTGGAAGTCCTCTGGCATGTACTTGAGAATTTCGTTAGGGGTTCTGGTGGGGCCTGGTGCTTTGTTGTTGTTGAGGGTGTGTACCGCCTTGCTGTAGCCCTGTCTGCTTATTGTGAGGTCCAGTCCCTTGGGGTCCGGTCTTGGTGCCTTTATGAGGCGTTCTTTATGAGCCGGGTCTTCCCATGGCGGGGGTGCTAGGTCGGGCAAACTACGGTGTTCCATCCTGTATGGTGCCGAGTGGGCCATGTGGTCCACCAGTGCGTTTGCAGATGCGTGTATGCCGGTATAGTCCTTGAGATGCTTGTATACCGGCATATTCCTTGAAATGCTTGTATACCGGTATATTCCTTAAGATGCTTGTATACCATCACATTCCTTAAGATGCGTGTATGCCGGTATATTCCTTAAGATGCTTGTATACCATCACATTCTTGAGATGTGTATGCCGGTATAGTCCTTGATGATGTTTGTATACCGGCATATTCCTTTGGAAATGCTTGTATACTCAGTATATTCTTAAGATGCTTGTATACCATCACATTCCTGCATGCGTGTATGCCGGTATATTCCTTAAGATGCTTGTATACCATCACATTCCTTGAGATGCGTGTATGCCGGTATAGTCCTTGAGATGCTTGTATGCTGGTATATTCCTTTAAGATGCTTGTATACCATCACATTCCTTAAGATGCGTGTATGCCGGTATAGTCCTTGAGATGCTTGTATGCCGGTATATTCCTTGAAATGCTTGTATACCGGTATATTCCTTGAGATGCGTGTACACCAGTATGTTCCTTCAGATGCGTGTATACCAGTATATTCCTTGAGATGCTCGTGTACCAATATGTTCCTTGAGATGCTTGAATACCATTATCGTCCTTGAGATGCTTGTATACCTATGTATGTATTCCTTGAGATGCTTGTATACCGGTATATTCCTTGAGATGCTTGTATACCTATGTATGTATTCCTTGAGATGCTTGTATACCTATGTATGTATTCCTTGAGATGCTTGTATACCAGTATGTTCCTTCAGATGCGTATATACCAGTACAGTCGTCGAGATGCTTGTGTACCAATGTGTTCCTTGAAATGCTTGTATACCAGTATAGTCTTTAAGATGCTTGTACACCAGTATATTCCTTGAGATGCTCGTATACCCGCATAGTTGTTGGTATGCTTGTGTACCAGTACATTCCTTTAGATGTTTGTATACCTGTTTAGTCCTTGAGATGCTTGTATACCTTGAGATGCGTGTGTACCAATACCGTTCTTGAGATTCGTGTACACCAGTATATTCGTTGAGATGCTTGTATACCACGATATTCATTGAGATGCTTGTACACCAGTATGCCACAATCTGTATATCGGTTGTCATAGTATGACAACCTGATTTGACAGTTCTTGTATGTCACCTTCTGTGGTGAACCTGTGACAGTGAGACGAGGAAAACATATATTCACTTGTTATATTATTCTCTGGACTTTTCCGGTTCATCTCTTGCACGGCAAGCTTCCCTCATCGGGACAGCTTTTCCAGCAGCTTATGTTCCCATGTACCTTCCCAGCTATTCGTTAATTTTTCGTGGGTCTTATGCCACGAATGGTTTTCTTTTATTCGTTGTGACCGTTGGAATCGCATTGTGACCGCTGAAATAACTGAGGAAGAGCTTATAATGATGGTCAACGAGCAGGATAACGGGGAGGAAGACTGACAATTGATGGAACTAGAAGAAGAGGCACAAGCTGCAGCGGAGGAACACATGTTACTGGAAGAAATGGCAGAGGAGCAAGAAGTGGAAGCCCCCCGGAAAGACAAGGTAGATGGGAAAACGCCATGAAGACAATTAAAATCGCCACGGAGGAAAGCCCTAACGAATATATGCGCCACCAGGTGGGGAACAAGCCGATACACTGGATTGCTAACGAGTTCTGGAAAAGGAAAAGAGAGCAAGAAATTATTACAACATCCAAAAGTAGGGCAGGAGTGCGGTCAGCAGGAGACTACACAGCCCCAAAGAAAAGAAAGAAACGGCCAGATTCCTGGCCCCCATGTGGGCGGCCATTCCAACTTATAGCACAAGGATCATTCATTAAACGGGCGCATGCGCTAGGGGGATGCACACAAAGGAAGATACGAAATATAGTGATAAAGCGCTCTGACTGCACTGTACGAAGGTTTGCGAGGCATAAAAAGAGGAAGAAAGGGCGTGTGCCTTATGAGCACACATGCGGGCGCACATATTGTCTAGAGGGCATCGCAGAATAGATGGCAGAAATAACCCGGCACCAAGGGACGGTAAAGACACGATACCGCACTGTGGGGACATAGTGCTTGTGGAGGGCACTGAACACAAGAGAATAACACCAGAGTATACGGCAAGGAAAGCAGCATAAGAGGTTAAACATGTGCACTTGGTAGAAGTCACATACACGAACGACACCGAATGGCAGGAGGCACTAAAAACCAAGTACACCAATTATGCGCCGCTAGTAAAACTACTCCACCAGTATGGTTACAAAGCCACTCTACATGTGATGGTAGTAGGGCACATAGGAACGATATACGAACATAACAGGAAAATACAGATGCAGCACTTGGGATTTGACAAAAAGTAAGCGAACAAAGTACTGAAATATATACATAACATATATAGCAACAGGATTTGCCACGAGTCTCTACAAGTTATACATAACCAAAGTAAGGGGGAAAGAAAAATAAGAATAGAATAAGAGCCATAAGGGCCGTAAACCCTACACCCGTAACACAAGTGTCTCTTTTTCTTTTCCTTTTCTTTTTCTTTGTGACCCGAGCATGTTTGGCTAGCCCACTATAGATTAGGAAGGCTTCTCGGTTGGGAGAGGTTGCCGTACGTTATGGCTCCTGCAAATCGGTGCCTGGCACGCTAGGAGAAATGGAGGCGATCCTAGCATCGGCCGACAGTATGTTAAGAGAAATTGAAATCTATGGGGCACCGCAAGATGGCATATTTGTATTCCTTGAGATGCGTGTATACCACTATACACCTTGAGGTGCGTGTATACCAATATAGTCTTTCAGATGCTTGTAGACCAGTATAGTCTGTGAGATGCTTCTTTACCAATATAGTCCTTGAGATTCGTGTATACCAGTATAGTATGTGAGATGCTTCTATACCAGTACAGTGCTTGAGGTGCGTGTATACCAGTACACACCTAAGATGCTTGTATTCTGATTAAATTGGAGCCTGCGGAATGTTAGAGGTTTCTGTGCCGGTAGATCGATCAGAGTTTCCTGAGCCGTTAGATCAAAATCAGCAGCTGAGTTAGATCTAAAGGCTTTACACACGACAGTATTTAGGAGTTCCGCCCGTGGGAATCCGCAGCTCTGTTCTTTTGCCTTCGCAAAAGAACTTCACAAGAAATTTTTCCTCGCGGAGAAATTCTTAGTGCGGCACACTGCAAAAAAATTTACCCCACATTTTAACGTTACTGTGGAAGTTTAAACCCTTGACGACTTACTACAATGAGCGATCAAGAAGGTGAGCAAGGCGCGTCGGAGAACAATGCTGGCGCGGCTGGACAACCGCCTGCGAAGTCCGGGATGGAAGTCCTGTTGGAGCAACAGGGCGAAATGATGAAGCTCATGATGAAGCAGATGGAGACTCTCGCAGCAAGAGTTGAAGTCGCCGAGGAGGCGGCAGCGAAAGCCGCTTCGCAGGGTGGTGGTTCCACTCAGAGCGGAGACACGGAGTTGGAGGCATTAAAAAAGCTCCCGTATGTTCCACACGTTGAAGGGAATCCGTTCCCAGCGAGGCCCGCAACACTGGAGACTGACATGCCGCAGATGTACGACCCGTACAACGACAAGACCTACGACGCCCTCTCCAAACGCACCAACTCGTCCATGCGTTACGAGCAGTTGGTGCTTGCCCCTGCGCTGTCGTACATGCACGATGCGATTGCGTTTTCCGAGGTGACCCTGGACTGGTGTCAAGACAAAAAGAATCCCCCATCGGTGGAGGAATTGAGTGAGCGCGTTTTCGCAGCGCACAACACGTTTAAGGGTGTTTTTTCGCTCCTGAACAACCGTTACACCATGTTGCAGCTCAGAGCGAGCATGGAGTCTGACGCAACGTCGCACGGCGGAGCTGAGGCGTTGCGGGCGAAGTTGGCCTTCATCGAGGAGAAGGTGTACGCAGGCAGCGACGGGTTGGTGAGCGACTCAGTGCTCACGAAGTGGTTGAAGGAATTCGACACCACGAAGGCGAAGGCCGTGATGAACACGCACGCTAAGGCCAACGCCAAAGTTTCGACTTTTCGTGACCGTCAAGCAGGCAAGGGCAAAGGCGCTGGAAAAGGTGAAGGTGGCCGCGGCAGCGGCAAGGGAGGTAAAGGGTCAGGGCTTGGGCGAGGCGCCCAAGCCCAGATCTAACTTTCCGATCACGGAAAGGTTGGACGCCTTCCGCCCCTCGGGGCGTTCAACGGAAAGAGCCCACCCTGCAGGAAAGGGTGCGGAGCAGAAGGGGGGCATGGCGCGCAGCTGGCGCGAACTCAGAGGTAATGCAGTGGATCAGCAAAGGGGCAAAGATGCGCTGGGTCGACAAGGCGCCTCTGCCTTTCGATCACGGAGTGTCGTTGGGCGACGCCACCCCTCCGCAGCTGGAGTGGATGGCCGCAGAGACCGAGCGGTGTCTCAAAACGGGCGCATGGGTGCGAGCGAGGAGGCGACGACACGTATCCCGAGTGTTCCTGGTGCCGAAGCCGGGGACGAACAAGTGGCGTCTTGTGATGGACTTCCGCTGGTTGAACGCTCACTGCGTCAAATCTCGCTGCAAGATGGAGACGTTGAAGAAGCTGCGTCGGCTCGCCAAGCCGAACGACTAGTTCTTCAGCTTCGACCTCCAGGACGGTTACCACGTCGTGGGGATCGACCCCGCCTTCCAGGAGTACATGCAGTTCGACGTGCGGGGGGAGTTATTCCAGTGCGGCGCCCTTCCCTTCGGCTGGAACGACTCGCCACGAATCTTCGTCAAGGTCATGAAGGTGCTCGTGGAGTGCCTGCGTTCTCCGAGATCCGCGGAGGATCGGCGGGAAGTGCGGAAGCTGCAAAGCGGAAGCAAAGTGCGACGACGTTGGGCAGTTCGCAGACGAGCTGGAGGATGCGGCCGCGAGGAGCATCAGCAGGGGTCGCGGGTGCTCCCTTACATGGACGACTTCCTGTTGTTGCTAAGCAGCAGGATCGAGGCGCTCAGGGCGCGCGAGCTGACATCTCGGGTCTTGGTGAGACTCGGATTGTCGCGCAACGAGAAAAAGGGGCAATGGGAGCCGACGCAGCTGGTGGAGCACCTCGGGCTCGAGGTGGACCTCAAGGCGGGACAGTTCCGCGTGACACCGGCGAGGCTGCAGAAGATTCACCTGCAGTCCAAGGCGCTTCTCAGCGAGGCGTCGCGACAGCGGAGGTGGCTCCCAGCTCGGAAGCTGGCAGCGTTCACGGGGCTCTGCCAGTCTGTGTATCTGGCAGTCCCTCCGGCGAGATTGTATCTCAGGGAGCTCCACTTCGTGCTCTCCACGAGGCGGGGATGGGGCGCGAAGGTGAAGCTCACACGGCAGGCGTGGAGCGACATCGAGTGGTGGCTCAGGCTGCCGGCTCAGAGCCGGTGGAACGGTCGCAAGATCTGGCGCAGCCCCACGAGAGCGAAGGTGCACACCGACGCGTCTCTGTTCGCATGGGGCGGTGTGCTGAACCTCAAGCACGCGGCAAGAGGATTCTGGTCCGACGAGCTACGGCATCTACACATCACGCTCCTGGAGTTGGAGGCCGTGTACAAGACGGTGCAATCCTTCTTGAGAGAGCTCACCGGCAAGGTGGTGCGCCTCTACTGCGACAACCAGGCGGTGGTGGCCATGCTCTCGCACTTCACGTCGCGCAACCCGGAGCTAATGCGGCGGATGCGGCGCCTGTGGATCCTGCTGGACTTAAACGACATCGAGCTCCAAGCGAGGTACATCAGAAGCGAGGCAAACGAGTGGGCCGACCGCTTGTCTCGGGACCGGGACCTGGACGACTGGCGGCTGAACCGCAGGTGGTTTCAGTGGGCGGAGCGGGAATGGCACCAGCACACCGTGGACCGCTTCGCCTCGGAGCTCTCCGCCCAGCTGCCGCGCTACTACGCACAGTGGCACGACCCGGGGTGCGAGGGCGTGGACTCTTTGGCCTTTTCCTGGCTAGGAGAGGTCAATTGGGTCAACCCCCCGTGGTCCCTCCTCGACGAGGTGGCGCACAAGCTGCGGGAGGAGAAGTGCGCCGCCACGGTGGTGGCGCCCTACTGGCCGGGGCAGATGTGGTTCCAGCAGCTGGAGGCCATGGCCGACAAGGTGGTGATCTTGCCCCGGGGCAGGGACCTCTTTACTCTCAGCCGGCTGGGAGGGTCCGAGCTGCTCGGGGCCTCAAGCTGGGACGGCATCATGTTCCGCATCTCCGCCTCCCGGTGAGCCATTACCTGCAGGATGGGAGGCGGGCAGCCGGGCGGGCGCCGCAGGCGGGGCTGGCGAGTGGCCTCAAGGTGAAGGTGTACTGGCCCCAGGATGATGCCTGGTACACCGGCACCGTGGGTGACACGGGGTCGGACGGCCTAACCCACATTGCCTACGAGGATGGTGACAAGGAGGACCTGGACATGAGCAAGGAGAGGTATGAGGTGCTCCCGGCAGCGGTGCAGGAGGTGACTGGCTGGGATGCGGCGCTTCAGGAGCGCTGGAGAGGAGAGCTGGGGGACAGCTCCCTCACTGAGCTGGCAGTGCAGATGCAGGGGGCAGCATTGGGCGGCAAGACGGTGGGCAACTACCGGCCGAAGGCTCGGGCCTTCATGGCATTCTGTGAGGCGGAGGGCAGACAGTGGCTTCCGGCAACGGGGGCCACGGTGAGGCTGTACATTGCTCATATGCTGGACAAGGGCACGGTGCAGGCGTCCAACATGCAGCCCTACCTATCCGCCATCAACAACTACCACGAGGACATGGGATTCCCCGGGCCTGCCAGGGGCCGGGCGATCTCCAGAGCAGTGAAGGGCATGGCCCGCCTCCAGGTGCAGGCGGCTGAAGCCGCGGGTGAGGAGCAGACGGTGCGGACCTGGCTGCCTGCCAGGCATGTCTCAGCGGCGCATGCGCACGGGCTGGGGCTGGAGCCGGTGGGCCGGGCAGCTACAGAGCTGCTGAGGGCGTGCACCTACGTGGTGTTTGCCTTCGTCACCTTCGGCCGGCCAGAGACGGGCGTCTCCATGCGCAGGGAGCACATCAGCATCACAGGTGATGACATCTCCGTGGTTCTCCACAAGGAGAAAGGCAGGGGGCACGTGCGCCTCAGGAGGAGGCTCACCATCCCCGCAGCGGGGGTGGCGGGGCTTGTGCAGCTCCTGCAGCACTGGCAGCAGGTGCGGGATGCCTGTTGGGGGCATCGCCCGGTGACAGGCTCGGAAGTGCAGGGCAGCTACTGGAGGCTGCCGTGGGAGCAGGGAAAGCTCCAGTCGGCGCAAGCTAATGGCTGGGTGCAGTTGGCATTGGGGAGGCTGGGGTGTGTCCCTCCGGAAGGGGGACACTTCTCTGGCCACAGCACCCGCAAGGGGGCTTGTACCTGTGCCAGGGCTGTGGGCGCGGCGCTTGAGAAGTGCTGCTTCCTGGGCGGCTGGTCTCAGCTGTCCTCTGCCATCCACTCCTACATTGACCCGGCAGCTGTTCCCGACGAGCACATGGAGAAGTACTTCGGGTGGACCACTCCGAGATGGCGACAGCAGCAGCAGCGGCAGCCTGGCACAGAGCAGTGTGCCTAATGATCTCTGTTACATGGCAATGAGATGTGAAGTGCAAAAGAAATGGTTAAATTGGAGCCTGCGGAATTTTAGAAGTTTCTGTGCCGGTAGATCGATCAGAGTTTCCTGAGCCGTTAGATCAAAATCAGCAGCTGAGTTAGATCTAAAGGCTTTACACACGACAGTATTTAGGAGTTCCGCCCGTGGGAATCCGCAGCTCTGTTCTTTTGCCTTCCCTACCCACCCAACCCAAAAGACTCTAAACATTTTGCCTTAGAAGCTGTGCATCAGCCTAAAAAGCATGTGAAGCTGTGAATCAGCCTAGAAAAGACATTCCAAAAAGAGATTTTCTCTCGCACACTTAAAAGCATGTAAGAAGAAAGCTATTTTTAATGAAATGCTATGCAGTGTGCCTGTTGGCAATGAGATGTGAAGTGCAAAAGAAACAATATAGTCTTTCAGATGCTTGTATACCAGCATATTCCTTGAGATGCTATACCAGTATAGTCTTTGAGATGCTATACCAGTATAGTCTTTGAGATGCTTGAATACCAAAATATTCCTTGAGATGCTTGTAGACCAGTATAGTCTCTGAGATGCGTGTATACCAATATGTTCCCTAAGATGCTTGTGCACCAATATATTCCTTGAGATGCTTGAATACCGACCATTATAGTTTTTGAGATGCTTGTGCACAAGTATAGTCCTTGAGGTGCTTGGATACCAAAATATTCTTTGAGATGCTTATACACTAGTGTGATCTGTCAGATGCTTGTATACCAACATGTTCATTGTACAACACTGAATATGGTATCTTGTTGTCTGCAAGAGGTTGTGGACGTTGACATTAAGGTAGCTTGGGTGCCCCGCCTCCATACCCCAACTTAATCATCACAGCAAAATGCGTGTGGTTTGCCAAAGATGGCAGCAGGTTCCTCATAGGCACAATTGCTTTTCCCCGTTCTCCCAGCCGATGGAAGGGTAGAGGATACCACTGGTGCGTGGACAATGCGGGTAAGCTATAGGTCTCTTCACACCTGCATCCGTACTGCCGGTCGGACGTGCAATCCGCATCCTCAGCTATTTCATTGTTTGTCAACACGTTGAAGCCCCAGTACTCCTGCATGACGGCAACCACACCCGTCTAAAACCATGGCATGCATCGGAGCCAATGTAGCATGCTTGGGACCGGGCAAGATATGCATGGGAGCAAGCGTGGCATGAATGGGAGCAAGTATCACATGCATGGGAGCAAAAGTCACAAGCGTAAGAGCAAGCGTCACGTGCATGGGAGCAAGCGTCACGTGCATAGGAGCAAGCGTCACGTGCATGGGAGCAAGCGTGACATGCATGGGAGTAGGCGCCGCATGCATGGGAGCAAGCGTCACATGCATGGAAGCAAGTGTAACATGCATGGGAGCAAGCGTGCCTTGCATGGAAGCAGGCATCACATACACGGGAGCAGACATCACATGCATGGGACTAAGTGCGACATGCATGGAAGCAAGCATAACATGTATGGAAGCAAGCATAACATGGATGGAAGCAAATATAATATGCATGGGAGCAAAATGACATGCATGAGTGCAGACGCCGCATGCACGGGAGCAAGTGACACATGCATGGGAGCAGGCGTAACATGCATGGGAGCAGGCGTATCATACCCGGGAGCAGGCATGACATCGATGGAAGCAAGCGCCACATGCATGGGAGCAAGCTTAACATGCATGGGAGCAAGCTTAACATGCATGGGAGGAAGCGTCGCATGCATGGGAGCAAGCGTAGCATGCATGGGTGCAGGCGTAACATGCATGGGAGCAAGCGCAATATGTACGAAAGCAAGCGTAACATGCATGGGAGCAGGCATTACATGCACGGGA
Organism: Cymbomonas tetramitiformis; assembly: GCA_001247695.2. Lineage (NCBI taxonomy): Eukaryota > Viridiplantae > Chlorophyta > Pyramimonadophyceae > Pyramimonadales > Pyramimonadaceae > Cymbomonas > Cymbomonas tetramitiformis. The sequence goes on along the minus strand of LGRX02004554.1, from coordinate 996 downwards.
GCGAGCGTCACTTGCATGGGAGCAAGCGTAGCATGCATGGGAGCAGGTTTAACCTAAAGTCGGCCGGTACTAGTTAGGTCAAAAATAGAGGCAGTGCGATGTGCCCAACCTGGGATAAAGGAGTGACCTCCGGCTCTTCCTGACACCGCCTTGATCCTCCTTTGCTCTGCATGCCCAGGCTACGGCTCACCTTCAACGCATCGTGATACTGTCTTTTGAAACGCACTGCACGGTTCTCCCTTCTGGCCAGCGTATAATGAAAGTTTCACGGCACAATGTCCCCTTTATACAGTAATTGCCTATAGACCAATCGCCATAGCGTCATCTGGAGTAACTGCATTCTAATAATCAGGCAGTGCGGGTCGTCATTAACTCTTGTGGAATATTCCTTCAGAACTGCCCTGGGGCACTCCGTGATGCGAGACAGCAGGCCATGCGCGAAGCTGCAGTACCCTCCCACTTCCCTGACAGTATCTTTATTAACCGCAGATTCTGAACTGAAGCAGAACGTGACACCTTGGCGCAGTGAATCTCCAAAGGATGGACTCAGCAGAGCGGGTGCATGCATATGTGGCGGCTAGATGGGCATCGTGATACTCTTATGCGTCACGTGCATTGTCACTTTCACTAACACACGTCCCTCTGCGTGTCTGCGGGAGACGCACCTTCTTGTCACAACTAATATCCACCAGGTCTTCGGAGTAGGCATCGTCGTCCTTTTCGGTATAAGCATTGATTCCGGCCACCCAAATGGCGCAGAATGCCACCAAAAGCAGTCCTATAAACACTGCAGATATCCTTTTAGTTGTACGGCGAGCCGAAGATGTCTTCCACTTGTAATTTTTCTGTGGCACAGACCCATAAAAGTCACGAGATGAGAAAAGTGCTGCTGCCATTCCTTCGGTCAAGATGCCGTGTCTCTCCTGAGCATCCAACATCCCGTCGGTCAAGATGCCGTGTCTTTCCTGAGCATCCAATATCCCGTCGGTCAAGATG
>LGRX02004553.1:0-46802 GCA_001247695.2 Cymbomonas tetramitiformis | reverse complement strand
TTATGACAATATGGCCACTATGACAGTGTCAAATATGGCCGTATGATATTTCCAATAGAATACTAGTTGTCCAATAGAACCAAAATATCACCAAAAGCTGTTAAGAACTTCGCCAGAAGGTATGAATAACTTCCTCCAGAAGGTAGAAGGTACCAGCTGCCAAAAATAGCCTTAAGTATGGTGAGGATACAAGATCTGGCTCATCTGACTCTAATCTCTTCTAGGATGCTTAAAAACTGAAAGTTTTTTTGCTATTTGTGCTATTCCGCAAAGTTTTATCATAGTCCCCAGCGGTCTTGCTTATTTATGTCTCAGAAGGAAGCTTGTACTTCCCCCCCCCATACTTAAGCTCACACTTAAGGAATCAGCAACAAATCTTAGCATCCGCGACATCTGGCAAACACCCAGCGAAAAGCGGCCATACGGGTCCACCAAAGACGTCCACGCGCATAATATGCCAGCTCCATAGCCGTCGGAGTGGACCAGAACCGAACATTCTTAAGATCAAGTGTCAAATCTCGCCCAGAGCCTTAAGAAAAAGCAAGATAACGCAGATCTCAACTAAATCCTCCACAAAGAAGATCCCGTAGCGAAACTTTTCCGTGTTTTTAGTGCACGTAACGCGCGCAATTTGAGCCGTCGAACGCAAGCAGAGACAGCTCAAAACTCAAAAACGAAAAGTCGCCCAAGTCATCTTGTAGTCTCATCTTAAGTCCCCACAGAAGATCCTCAACCAAATCCTTCACAAAGAAGGTCCCATAGCGAAACCTTTCCGTGTTTACAACGCACGTACCGCGCGTATTTTGAGCCGTCAAACGCAAGCTGAAGCCGCTCAAAACGCAAACACCAAAGTCGCCATCTCCAACATCATGTAACTCGCAGATCCCACAGGTCCATAGAACGTTCCCATCATCTGAGAACCAATTTGTACCAGGCACACTCCTGATAACTTTATTCTTTCTTTTTCTTTTATTTTCTTATTCTTTTCTTTTATCTTTCTTCTTTTCTTTTTATCTTATTTACTGTTTTTGGTGCTTCATATAGGCTTCTAGCCTTACATTCCACTGTTTTACTTCATGACAAACACTGGCTATTCAGCCTAGTATTACAATCACTTTTCCGATATATGTATGGTCTCGAACCTCCTACATCATATCCTTATGTATAGTCTTGGCGCCATGCCTAATCCTAACATGTGAAACTTGCTTATTCCTTAATTCATTTGATCAACACTAACTGAGGTTCACTTTTCCCAAGCTTCCCCTTTCATCATGTTGCTCTTTAACTCACTAGCAGGATTCCTAGATTGACATCTGTCATCGGCCAATTACCAGTAGACCATGCCTGATTCTGTTACTCCTCCACCAATCATCAGGCAGATCATGGTACTTGTATTGCCATTGCAGATCTCCTCCTGGAATCTACCATGAATCATTTCATTACAGATCTTCTCCTGAAATCTGCTTTGTCATCGATTATTTTCCCCACTCGCTCACTTATGTGAATATCCGATAATTCCCCATTATTCGCGAGTGGGGCATGCACGCTCGGGGCATACCCATGGGGCATACGCCTCGGGGCATACCCATGGGGTATACGCCTCGGGGCATGCCCATGGGGCATACGCCTCGGGGCATACCCATGGGGCATACGCCTCGGGGCATACCCATGGGGCATACGCCTCGGGGCATACCCATGGGGCATACGCCTCGGGGCATACCCATGGGGCATACGCCTCGGGGCATACCCATGGGGCATACGTCTCGGGGCATACCCATGGGGCATACGCCTCGGGGCATACCCATGGGGCATACGCCTCGGGGCATACCCATGGGGCATACGCCTCGGGGCATACCCATGGGGCATACGCCTCGGGGCATACCCATGGGGCATACGCCTCGGGGCATACCCATGGGGCATACGCCTCGGGGCATACCCATGGGGCATACGCCTCGGGGCATACCCATGGGGCATACGCCTCGGGGCATACCCATGGGGCATACGCCTCGGGGCATACCCATGGGGCATACGCCTCGGGGCATAGCCCTGAGCTGTCCGTGCCTCCCGGTACACGCACGAAAAACTATTTCAGTCGTTCCTATGTTATAACGATTTATTCGGGTCTGGCAACGTGTCAGCAATAGCATGGTCTGCGTAACCGGGTTGATACGACCGCGGTCAAGCCTCAAACATGCTGCCACCTCCCGATGCTCAGATAATTTCTTACGGTATGGCATCCGAAAAAAAAGACCATGCTACGCGCCAGAGTGTTAACGAGAGATTTCCATGCCCCAAAAATAGAAGCGTGCCCTACACACAAAGAATTGCACATCTACATTAAAACATCACCTACACAAAACGGTCAGTGACAGAACAAAATAGTGAGCCATTGTTGCCGTACAAGTGTAGAATGGAAAAGGATAAACATAAAAGCAAACGTCAGTAGGATACGCAAATGAATAACGCGAAATTAAACAACTCAAACTGCAAGAACAAACCACAGTTTAAGGAAGGCTTAGTTGTGCTCTGTTGTGAACTTGTTGTGAACTTGTTGTGAACTATCGAACATCATTGCCAATTGCTCTGTTCAACCTATCAGATTCCCGAAGGGAAGTCATCGTATCGATCGATCTATTCGGCTATTGGTTAAAATTCGATTTCCGCTAACGCGAACGGATCTTGAGGTGCAGGTGGCACATTTTTGATTTTTTTAGAGCAGATCGCTACTCGACGCGATGCGACCGCAACGCGACACCGCGATGGGACAGTGAAACGCGAACGACGTTAATGTTTATTTTCATGCAATGAGCAATCTGAATCTGCAATCTCGATGTTGCTGTCGTCTCAAATGTAGATGACTGCTGACTCTAATTTTCGATCCCAGTTTTCTTCATCTAGCTAGGCTTGTCTGTGTCAACACCCACCTGTATCTATAATGGATGACGCCATTAGATGGCTCACGTCATCGCCATTAAATGGCTGACACCATTTTCGGATCCTAGGGTGATGGTTGTTAAATTTGAAAAATAACGTTTGCCATAACTTTTGCAATGATCTGCAATGATCATTTTTTCGTACCGCGATTGTGCATGCATAATTTTACAGGAATACTGCACGTCCCCATAAAAGGGCATCACATAATTCATATATTTTCATTCAATTTTCACACGCGCCATCCGCCCCTTTTCCACCAAAAGTTTGTAAGGCACATATGACGATACCTTGCACTATTCAGGGCTAAAAAACAAACCAAATATGTATCTAAGGATATTGTGGCATATTCGGCCATAATTCGATCATCCAATCTAGATCAGATGTTAAGGGGAGCTATTTTGCACCTTACCCACGCACATTCTCATAGCAAATTTCTTACAAGGAAAATAATGGCTCAAAGAGGACAGGAACTGTATGGTGCCGGGTCATTTTTCCCAGCCTATTCCATTGTGGCACTACCTTAGAAACTTAAACTATCCCTTTAATAGCAAAAGTCAATAGTTGATTTAGATGGAAGGTGTTTCCATTCCTTCCAAAACATGAATGAGGGCAGGTGCAAATATAGTTGTGATATCCTATGATTTCCTTCTCTCCTCAAAACATTGAGTTCCATTGACCACTCAGTACACTCTGATCGCCGCTTCAATCTGCTTCTAACAGCAAGAGCTTTCAGGAACCAGGAGCTGCACGATAATGGTGAGAAATATCGTGGATAACAGTCTTCACGAGGAACTAGCTTGTCCTGTAGGGTACAATACCTGCACTTGTTTTTCTTTCAAGTGACCTCTTCAGTGGTGATCACAACATCTCTAATACTGGCCAGGGTTTTCCAGGTTGTTGCTTCCCGGCATCCTGGGTGCTCTTGAGGGTGAGCTGTAGGTGCTTCATTTCAACTGACTTGCACAGAGTCAGGATGCCAACAAACAGTTGCCAACACTTGTTAGGTGTTCGCTGTTGAAGGCACCACCCAACATCCTATGGAGCCATCGTATGAGCCTGAGAAAACCTGCTCCGAGTTCTCCCCAGCTGAGGTGAGAACTCTTACAGCATCGGCATGTCCTTCGCACTTGCGTACACACCGCAGGTTCCTTAGATCCCAAAATCGAACCTGCAGCATACCATAGCCAGAATTCAACAAAGGACTCAGCAGTCTAGTACGGTTATACATAAACAGGCAATCTTCTGCTAACTCCATGCAAACCAGGGTGCACAAGGGCAAGCGCGCAGCTGAACAAAATACCATAGCATAAATTGGCGTACACCCAAAGCCCTGAGGCAAGGAGTAGAAAATAAACAACAATAAAATACAGACCTAGCTTGGTCCAAAAGAAACCTAGCAGTCTGCCTTTCATGTGAACCGGTTGAAGTGTCCACGAAATCAAGGCTGCAGACAACTGTCAAAAGAGGCCATTACACAAGAGCCCCCACAAAAGCACCAACAGGCCCTCCAACTTTTTGCTCACACTGGTTCTGTTTTTGTTTCCAACATTGCCAAGCAACATGATATTGTAAAGTACATAAAAAGTACACCGGTTATACCAGCCCGCACTAACACACAAGTCGAGGAAAACGGCTGACTGCAACAGTTGGAGTAAGGTGTGAGCTGAGCACTTCGAAAAGGCAGGAGGATATATCACGACGGTGGTGTCTTTGCTGGGAAGGCCGCAAAAAGTAGTGGGAAACGGGTTCTAGACAGAAGCAGGAAAACCTTAAGAGGAGGAAGAAAAAGTGACTCAAACTTGCTTCTGCAGCACTGTGTGGTGTTAGCTAAGAATAGGCACGGAGACTGGGAACTGGCGAAACAAGTGAAGAGGGGCTTACTGTCATGTCATAGCTGCCGGACACTAAATGCCCGCGTGCAACTGTCAGTGCAAGTACAGCTTCGGCATGCCCATGTAAAACTTGGTGACAGTCCAAACCCTTCACAACGTATGCCCACCAACAAGTGAGTAACACTTGCGCTTGAGCAACAAACAGGGTGGTGAGGCACCTCTGCGAGGCATCAAAGGCCAAAGGATATTTCAGGAATTGATAAGTTCCCCCTGCGTCCGGGCAATCTTGCGTCACGATGCCGGGTCAAAGCTTGTGAAGCTCATACCATTATGCGAGGTTCCGTTCCACAAACCTAGCACAAGGGCTCACAAAACAAGACACTATTTGACAGTGTGTGACACCAGGGTTCCAGGGACCAGTGCATACAGCAGCGTTTGACCTAGCAATTCGGGAGACCTTGATGCTTACCGCCAAATCCCAGACACGAATGGTCTTGTCCCAACTTCCTGAGTATAGATGTTCACGGCTGACTGCAAGAACGCGAACGTTATCATGATGGCCTCGAAGTGTGCGGATACAATCTAAGGTTTCGGCGTCCCAAACCCTGACGCACGTGTCGTCGCTTCCGGAAAAAACGTACCTAAAACAGAGTCCGCACACGCAGGTGGCTTCAACGTTAATCTATGAGTTTCTCAAAAGAAGAAGAAGGGACACGGTATGGCATACCACAATATATAAACTGCAAACAAATGCAATTGTACGAACTGATGCTCGGCCTTTATTGGAACGCAGGGGAAACAGGAAAGTAGAATATGCCCTGATGAAAACTGACGGCTTTTCAGTTTTCGACATCTAACAGGGAACAAAGGTACATCAGACGCCCGGGTAATCTTTTCAGCTAGAACTGGAGCGGAGGCTCCCTAGGTTCAACACAGCAATAAAATCTTCGGACGCCAGTTGTAAAGAAAGAGAGTGCAGTTAGGCGAGTGCAGGTTTTCTGCAAGTCGAGAAGCATGCCAACCATAGGATAGTCCACGAGGTTTTCGCAGGCCGAAGAGCGGAGATTCGGCAACAGAAACAAGGCAGTATGAGTGTGAGACATGTGGGTGTTTCACTGGCACTTAGGCGCGTGCAGGTTTGCGTCAAACTGTGCCTGGCAGCAGACCGAGCTCGGATCAGGCTACAGTAATCTTCAAGGTACCGTATGTAAAAGGGGAACAGGCTCACACCTGCCGCCCGCAGCAAGAGCACGAACGGCTTCTGTGTGCCCGGTTAGGGTGCCCACGTGCACTAGCGTGTGGACGTCCCACACACTCACAGTTCGATCATACGAACCAGAGAATATCCGATTCCTTGCGGTGACCAGCGTCCTTACGGGCCCGGTGTGTACATCCAGGGTGCGCACACACTGCACAAGAACGACAAATACCCAACCCGAGCACAATCTCTTGTTGAGTCCGTAAGAAACCTGTCCTGTACGGGTCCATAGCAGTATAAACCTTTCTCCATCACGACCACTTTACCACTGGTGAGCGAGATGGGTTGCCGTGTTGTGACACAAGATCTTCGTGCGACGCGCGACCTTGGAACTGGATGAAATAATATCACTCCGGACACCGTGCCAAAATCTTCTTAAGACACCATGACAAGTCAAGCTGAGTCGAGACCGTGCAAGACAGGGTTTCCGCATATTGAGTGTTATCAGAGCAGCGGCACAACTACGGTGGTCCACAACAACCTCGAGCTAAACAGCATTCATTCTACACAGCTGGCAAGTTGGTTTGGACTGATCACGATTGTTTAGGTCAGTGTCTTCTACCTTATATGAGTGCCTCGACATATTTAGTGAGAAGAGGTCGGAAAGAGTAAGCAAACGACAAATACAGGCAAACGAGAAGCTGGCAGGAAAGCGTTCACAAAAAGAGGGCATGCACGCGGCTGAATCTGTCCTGCGTCTGTGACAACTGTATGCATATGGACTGTGCACATAGGAGTCCTGGAGAGCAAACCTGAAGCGTTTCTAGGTCCCAGACTCGAACAGTATTATCGTACGAGCCTGAGAACAGGCGTCCGCCTGCCACAGCTAAAGCGCGTACAGCATCCGTATGCCCTTCCAAAACCGCTACTCGCGAGAGAGACTCCAAGTCCCACACGCGTATAGTGCAGTCATAGGATCCTAGAAGAAGCCACACAACCCCCCTGAGCGTATGACCGACTGTTCTGAAATATCACGGAAATACGGTGCAAACCAGATAGCGAAAATAATGGATGGTGTCATGTTAACCAATAGTGTAACTGCTTGTCAAGCTAAGTAACCCTATTCGGGAGCGCCTGAGAATACGCTCTCGAGCAAGGTTTAATGACCACGCACAGATACCTGAGAAAAGTTGCCGTACAGTCACTGCTAGCGATAGTACTGGACGGGTGTGCGCTTCGAGCACCTGAGGACAGGAAGAAAACCAAAAAGGTCAAGTTTCTTTATTGGAAACACAACTCGGACAAAATCACAGTCGCGGACTGAAAGATACAAGCGACGGCTGGATCCTGGAAGTTAACAAGGCCAAAAGACTCCCCCGAAAAAAGCACATATCGTGCACGCAAGTGCCGTATCGTCTTGTTTTTTCGCCTGACCACAAGCTCTCAAGTCACGGTGCCGCAGCGCATCGCAACCCTCTGCCTTGCGCAGAAAGGGCAAGTTTGAAAATATCAGGGTCACCGGGAAGAAGTAGTGCATGCTCAGCGGGCCGATATCTTGGGTGTAGGCAACAGCTACTACTAGTAAAACGCGCGCAAACGGCAGCTGCTCCCTGCGCAAAACTTTACAGAACTCCAGGGTCCACTGCTGTCAACCTACGGGCATCGCCAGCGTGCTCTTGCAAGGGTGCTTGTCTAATCAGTGGTCCAAGTTCATTACGACTTTCTTTCACCTGAACACAGCGCAGAAGATCGATGTCCCACACACGGATTGTCTTGTCTGCAGATGCGGAGAACAACCGCCTGCCTGATACTTCCGTGGCCCATACTATCTCTTCGTGGCCCTGCACACAAAGACGCCCCTCAATAACCGCTGAAATATTTGGCTCACGACGTCCATCGTTTTGAAGTCAAAGAAAAACTACAAGAGCACCCTCAGATCCCAGACGCACTTCTTGATCGGCGGAACAGTGTGTTGCCTAGCCACAATAGGAACAACAGAAAGGTTGATCACTTTAGGGCAATGCCGCTTAAACGGAATGGAACGGAGATTCAGGACATGTGTAAAACGCAACTTAGACGACTGCTGTTCTCTTCCTTATCACAAGTCACGACCACAGCCTCTCTAAAAAGTGATGTGAAAAAGAAAGAAAAAACAGTTTTCGACCAAGAGCAAGGTGGAACAACTCGTTGCGCGCGATAAAGCAGACAGCGAGCTCTGAAAACCACGAACTACACTGGAGGTCTGGGAAACCCAAAGGTGAAACCAAAGGAAAGACTGCGCAAGGTATTCAGGGAGCACGGGCCTACATCATAGTTTGAGACAAACATGCTGCTGTGAATCCCACAAGTGTGTAATACACAATACAAAAAAATGTGCCTTTGAGAAGACAGTGAAAAACAACACGAAATTCAGAGCTAATCGGTTCCGAGTCATAGGTCCACAAAAAAAAAAAAAGGTCAAAGTTGTCAAGATACGTTTTAGCGATGAAAATACTTGGTGCTGTGCATTTTCAAATATCTCTTAGCTAAAATACCCCTTTCCTGATGGCTACCGAGGACGCCCGAACCAGCGCAAGCTCTGGAAGCAAAAAGCAGAAACTGAAATGAAGAACAGCACCATAGAAGAAAAGGCTCGTCGCTTGAGAGTGGCCTGGGAAATAGGAAATTGTGTATCTACAAGGGTGCACGTAATCTTCGTAGAAAAGTGAAAAAGCTCAAGTCGCCGCAAGTAGAGCTGACACTCACTCTTTGCATGGACGTGTAGATACGAGGAGAAAGAGTGGACAGCAAAAAATAAGTGCTATGAATTCTGTTAACGTTCTGTAAAAACGAAAGTCGGGGAAAGTGCTATTCTGCGGGAAAGCGGCCGTGCAAGTTGAAAGTGTACACTGTCGCTGCGTAAAAAGAAGCGAGGTATGGTCTCCACCAGTCTCGAAGAGGAGTTCCACGGGCGTCACCTGTAAAATATTCTGTTGCTGCACGGTTGTATCGACTCCCGCGATTTCTTGAACGACGGCCGTGTTATGATTCGAAGGAGCTGACACGATGGCAGCATTTGCCATGACGGCTGGTAACTCCACGCTATTTGTGCTCGCCCATTCCTGCCCAAAACACGGTGCTTGTCAGCGCGTTTCTCCAGTAGTTCTTATAGTAATAAAGAGGGCCTAAGAAGCTGTTACCCGTATAGCATTGCGCAAAGCGAAGTTGGGCATCAGCTCCAGGTGACGCAGTCGAACCCCTGTGACGGGACAGGTCCTGTGTCCACTTTCCAGCCATTTCTGAATGCAGTGCCTATCGTAGGTGTGGCCAGTTGCGACGACGACTGGGTCCCCCATGATTTCGAAGCACACCGGGCAACAAAACACTTGAGGTGCTTTGTTTGATCCTTCTAAGTTGCCCTCAACTTTATCGGGACTTAAGGCAGCTGCAGACACAGGTTCGCCATTAGCATCTCCTGAGGGTCTCCCGAGTAAAGCCTTCAAGTTTTGCTTTAATTTCAACATTCTTTGTTCTGGTCCACAGATAGTATATTTTTGTCAAGAATGAGGAAGTAATACAACTGGCCTGTTCCTGCGAGCTTTCCGGTTTCAACAGCTGAGGAAGGGAGATGTCTTCAAACGTCCAATATGCCCGTCCTCAGTTCACATGACTTGCTCCTTCCAAGGTCACAGGGCTAGGCTTCCTTCAAGTTCATGAAACATGATAATTAAAAAAACCCACGCCTCATGCATTCGAATGTATTTCTAGATTCTTTTTAACTTCAGAGGATTTGTTGGATGATGATACCACTAGGTTTTCCTTTCACGTTAGACTCTGAGACAACAACTCTGAGATCGCCCGGACCGGTATGTTTTGAACGAGCTTGGAGCTACCGCTGAGACCGTAAAGTGTGTGACACTGTAGTGTCACACACACGTCATCGTCACAGCACATGCACAGTTCAGATGCTCTGCCGTGACACGATCTAAATCTTTCACCAATGGTATTCGAATACCGGAATATCGGGGCCTCCCAAAGCCCCGATGCCAACTCCCCACCCCCAACCCCAACCCCCAACCCCCAACCCAAAAAAGAGTCAGTCTCAGTGTGTCAGTGAGTCACAGAAGCCATGGAGAAGGATTTCACTGGGACGATGAGATGTAACATCTGTATGGTATATATATGCACAGTTTATATAGTGTTTATATTCATTGTCGCTGGCACGTCATCGACAACCAATGGTGTTTTGCCATTTGTACAATTACAAAAGTCGTATTATCTTAGCTGTCTGATGAACTGTCTGATGTGTCACTGTCACACTGCTCCACATGAGTATAAGTCCAGGTGTACTTCTACAAGTCCAGGTGTACTTGTATATGTCCAACTGTACATTATACCCCGTGGTGACATGACTGTCACGAGCAGTGATCGAGCGAGACATCAGCATCAGGCAGAACAGTCAGACAGGCAAGGCAGGGCGACATGAACATTAAAAATAAAATATTTACCATCGGGTGTAAGATCGCAACTTCCATCTCTAGATTTTAGGGTTTCCGAGGCAAGAGCGAAGAGCGAAAGCTATGGTCACTGCAGTTAGGGTTTAGCAGAGCGAACAGTCTACTACAGGCTATCTGGCTATGTGAGCGAAGCTAATGTTTTGTAATTGAAGCTAATTCTACTCGCAGAAGTCGTTCCAATCTTCAGGGGACATCTCAGCCCAGCCAGTCTCCCGCATGGCTTCGCGCGCGTTGGAGTAATTGTAGACGTGGCGGTCGTTTGAAGAAATGTGAGAGATGGTGGGGCCATGGTGATAATGGACGTTGATGACAGCGTTGTTGCCAACGTTCCAATTCTGCATTTGGGGAGCGTTGGGAACCATCATGTCTTCGGGCTGAAAATTCCATTCTGGCGCGGGTGGGGGAAGCGGGGCGACGGGGAAATGGCCGGCGGGATGGGGAATGGGGTAGTGGTGAGGTGCAGGCGGAAGCGGAGGTGGAAAATGGTGAGGAATTGGTTGCGGAAGAATGAATTCAGGGGGACCCTGGTCAGGGGGACCGGCTGGCGGCTGACCGGCATGTTGACGGGGATCGAATTGCGCGCATGCGTACGGCCAGACGTTGGGGGGCAAGTCCTGACCGAAATGTCGGCGATCGTCAAAGTCAGGGAAACGTTCAGAAATATGGCGAACGGGCTTTTGGAGTTGCATGTTCGGGGGGGGCTGATTCTCGAAATTGTCGCAGAGGCTCTGGCGGGCGGCGTCGATAGTGGTGCTCATCCCGCATGTCCGGTTGTGCATAACGGAACCAAGAGCAGCCTGCTCGATGGTGGAGGCGTTTTTGTAGGCCTGGACAGCGGTATTAGACGTGTGACGGCTGCGATCCTTCACGGCGTGCTCCTGAGTGCCAGCGGCGAGGGCCTCAGTGATCATCCAAGCGCGGACACCGTGGTTCTTGAACTCCGCGTAGTCGGGCAGTCCAGCTTGGAAGCAGATTCGTTGAAAAAGTGTTTTCGCGACGTCAATCTGAATGGGTCTGTCGACAAAAGACCACTGACCAGATTTCTTGTCCTGTTGGATGTAGAGAAGCAGGGACTTGGTGTGGAAGTTCAAGCGGGTGCGGATATCCACGAGCTCCTTGAACAGTCGAACGAAGCAGAATTGAGGGTTGGACTTGTTCGGAAAGATGGTGACAATCTTAAAAACTTTTTTGAAGTCGGATAAATCGCCAGCACGAGTTTTTTGCTTGAGGAGGTTCGGGTCGAAATCAATGCGCTCGCCAGGTTCGTCTTCGCCGTTGTATGGCATGCCGGCGTCCTTCAACTCGAAATGGTCGAAAGTGGTAGACCGAAGCTCTTCGCCGCCACGAGGCCAGATTTCACACATTAAAGTGAAGGCGAACTTGAGGAGAAAGGTGTACAAGTCCTCGCGTTTGAAAAAGTCGCAATTGAAGATCTGCGCTGCCTCCTTGCGCGTGGGGATACGGTAGTGCTCGACGGTGCCTGGGAGCTCTGGAAGCCGCATGTTGAGGGCATCTTTGGCGTAGGACCAAGCCAAGTGGGAAAAAAGCAAACATCGCCAGTGTAATCTTCCTGAAAAAGTTGAAAAGCGAAGTTAGTGGAGCTGTTGGAATTTGGGTAATGCAGGATGGGACGGAGAATGGGGAAAACGGGGAAAACGCGAAAAAAGCGAACGCGGACCTGATTCTTTTTTTCTTTATTGGACTCGGCAGCGACTAAGCTCCTCATATCGGCAATGAACGAGGTAAACCCTCCTACAGCGACAGCGTTATCTGCAGGTTTGGGGTCGTAGGGTACAATCGCACCAGTGTGGGGCACAGGAACAAACCGCTGCTTCTGTCGGGGAACGTGATCGTGTGCCAGACAGGCCCGCTGCTTCCTCGCCTGAAGATTGTCCGATCCATTGAGGTGATGTGTGCGCTTCATTCTGAAATTTTGCAATTGTGGTAAAATGAGGAACGTCCAGGAATTTGGTCAAATGTATAGGGCCGAATTTCGATCGATTGGGTAGAATCCACGGGTAGGATGAAATCGATTCAAAATCAATGGTCATAATTTGAATTATGGCGACAGAATTCAAAAATCGCCGAATTTCAAATTATGGAAAATAAAATAACAAAATAACAATAATAATACAATCGCGGGACGCGCGACTCGACATGACCGAATGACATGACCGCCGACCAAATCGGGTCGAATGACGATGACGTGACAGTCGACCGATCGCGATCGCCGACCGAATGCATGACCGCCCGTACGATTCGGGTCGAATGACGATGACGTGACCGCCGACCGATCGCGATCGCCGACCGAATGCATGACCCCCGAGCGCCCACGGAATGACGATGACGATGACGATGACGCTTGACGATCGATGACGATGACGATGACGGTCACGACCATCATCATCATCATGACAATGAATGAAATGACAGTGACCTGAACCAAATTGCAAAACCAAATTGCAAAACCAAATTGCAAAAACGAAATGGGTAGCGGTGAATATATAAACCACGGTCGTAATGGGGGAAACGATGTAATACGGTCGTAATGGGGGAAACGCTGGAATATAACGTTAACCGTTTGTATAAATTATAAAAAATGTAATAATTGAATTCTGAAATACAGCAGCGAGAGCATTGTGCAAAAGCGACAGCAGGCATGAAAACTACAACAGTAGTGACGTGGAACCTACTAAAGTGACGTGGCAAAAAGTGCCATTTGAGCTCTGAGAGCAGGACTGCCCTACGATCAATCGAGTGATGAGTCGAAGACGTGCCAGCGACAAGCTAGTTATAGAGGCACGTCAGACTACATGCTCTGGACTGCGCCTCCGGCACAGTCCAGAGCATGTAGTCTGACGTGCCTTCTATAACTACCTCATATTGGCTGACGCGTGACGCGCCGGGGCGGGGCTTCCGCTGGGCTTTTTCAAGAGCCCAAATGAAATCTGGGTGTCGCTGTCGCTGTCGTCACTGTATTGTGTGACACAGTGACACAACTACATAGCATGAACGTTATTATTGGTAAAAATAGAAATTATTGACATAGCATGAACGGTATGTCAATCATTACACTCGGACTGTTAAATTTTAATTGCATCATGATCATGCAACATCTCACCCAGGAAGAATGCATTTCTATAATTACCAATAATAGCATGAACGTTCAACGTAGACTCCGGATAGAAGCCTTCGGATTCCATGACAGTTACAAACCCTACTGTGACACGTCATAAAGTGAAAAGTCTAAATTTGGCCGATCCGAAGGCTCTCGCTCTCGCTCTGGCCCCAGAGTCACACGACAGGTTGGGCGAGCGGAGGGCGATTCAACACTCAAACCTCGAATAATCGATCCTCGATCGCCGCGGCTCAGAGACTCCGGTTCCGGATCCAACTAAGATCAGAGCATGATACGATACTGTAGACGATAAATACCTTTCGGTTTGAGTCTCTTCTCTGCGAAACCTCAAGATGGTGAAGTTGTGATCAATTTGAAGAAGCACGAATGTATTCAGCTGCCGAACTGCAAAAATGGGAATCATTCTGTGAGGGAAAAACTGCACGCATACTTCGTCACACTAACAGTTGCAGGGGGGTCAGCACATTCGACCTCTTATAAATTCAGCATTCGCGACTTTTCAGCAAGCCATTATGCAGGAATTGTGGCGTGGAACCGTCATTTTTTTCCTCGCGGCGACTGCAATCGTCGTCAGAGGAGGTCACGACCCATACGAAGGTTGGGAATGTGTCGCGAATGGAAACTTGGAACCGGTGCCAGGCTATACTATGCCCTCTTGTCCGCAGGGCAAGCAGTGCCTCCCTTGCTCCTTTGGAGAGGATTCTCAAATATGCAAGGAGGACGAGGGAATGTGCATCCCTTGCACCCAGGTACCCCCTATCCTGGCACCTTTCGCTTACGCGTGCAGCAGTGAGCGTTGAGTTTTGTAAAGACCAGAGTCGTCTCTTCACGTAGGTTTTGAGAAGAATTTTGGTCAATTTCTACGCTGGGCATATATTTTTTTCCTCCCCAGCTTGGTTTTTGCAGACTTACCAAGTGGAACTGAATTCAGTTGCATTCCAGCGTCGGCAAGAGTTTTCACTGGACAGGGATTCGAACCTCAAATTCAGTTCTGCAATTAGCTTTATGCGTTGTGTGTGCACAGGGCGACCACTGTCCAGGAGGGACAATCAACGACTACTTCTGGACGAAAGGTACATTGTGTGAAGAAGGAAACATCTGCCCGACTCCGAACTTGACGGAAAGTTGTCGGGCCGGCTACTACTGCCCCGAAGGAACATTCTCATATGCCGACCGCTTTAAATGTGACGACAACTCAGGTGATCTTCATGACAGCGCCGCTTTCATCCGAGTTTGTCGAACAGTGCTGTCAGCTGCGTATTTTCATCCATAAAATTGGTCTGTCGAAGTTCCCCGCAGTCATCCTTAGCCGCGTGGCGTGCCTCTTTCCTGGGCTCCCCCGTGGCAACAGGGATGCTGTACACCCAAGCTCGTGGGCTTGTGCCCTTGGCGCGCTCCCGCGTTCCTGTAGAATCGTCTCTGAGCTTGTCGATGCCACGCAGGTAAATACTGCGAACTTGGCTCTTACAAGGAGAAGAACTGCCCCAAGGGATACTACTGCCCGGACTCCAGGACCAAAATTATTTGCCCGGAAGGAAGCTACTGCAAAGAATCCTCGGTCAGCCCCTCCCCTCACGACCGCGAGCGAGATTCGCACAATCCGCAGCCGACACTGTAAAAGTTCTCGACAAGTACCCATCATGTCGCGCCCAAGGAGGGCTAATAAGACTCTCACAGGGGAATCCTGGAGATGCTCTTCTTGCAAGGTCTCATCCGAGAGGCAAAACACGAGGCCGCCAGTCTGTCCGAAAGCAACTACTGAAAAACACACAAGAGGCAAGGACGGTGCTCTCGACTGCGGCTTGTTCTTCTGCTTTATGCTTTTTGACTTGGAGGTGTGTTGTGGGGCAGATGAAGCATAGGGAATGTGCCCCCGGGTCCTTTTGCGAAGAAGGTCAAGGCTACCCAAGCGCCTCCGGCCTTGGTGTAGCGGCAGTGGCTGTCATAATGATTGTCACCTTCGTGGTTATCAAGTATGGGCACTACCGTATTGAGCTTCAGCAGAGACAGCAAGTTCAAGAGGCCATCATTCTGGATAAAGTTGCGAAGGCTAAAGCGGCACTCATCGGGAAGATGCTCGGCATGCAGGTGCGTGCTGCCTCCCGAAACCTCGTGGAATTAGATACGCTCGAATTTGAAATCGAAAGTTTTTCTCTTGCAATCGAGTCAGGTCTGCCTCCTGGGAATAGCGCGACACGGTCTTCTCAGCCGCGGCTTCTCGGCGGAAGGCGTGCGCTGCGCCTGCTGGCAGCCCTCGAGGGCTCTGACTCTGAAGTGACATGAAAATCGAAAAGTCTTACTTTAGATGGCTTCCTATTCCCTCACAGGCTACGAGCGTCGCTCACCAAATCGAAGGCTTCGATCTTCTGCCAAAACCGATAACAATGAGATTCGAGGACCTAGGCCTCATGAAAGGAGACATCACTCTGCTTTCTGGTGTAACGGGCGCTTTCCGCAGCGGGCAGCTGATTGCAGGTGTGATCTTCCATCCTCTATGCGTGCCCCTTATGCCTCCACTTTGGACTCAGCCCGGTTCGCTGCCTTTCTGTGAAGCGGCATGCGCTGAGGCGGGGCGGGTGGGAGGCCTGGCGGCAGTGATGGGGCCGTCTGGCTGCGGTAAGAGCACGCTGCTGAACACTCTGTGCAACAAGGCCACTTACGGCCAGCGCAAAGGGTCCATCTACCTCAATGAAATTAAAGACGAGCCCTTAGAGCTGTATGCTCGCGTCACCGGCTTCGTGCCGCAGGATGACACCGTGTTTCCCCAGCTGACGGTGCGGGAGAACCTGAACTTCAGCGCGGAGCTGCGACTGCCCTTCTCAGTGAGCTCGCGCGGTCGCAAGGACATTGTCTCTGGTGCCATTAAGGTGTGCGCGCCCCGCCCCTTGCCAGGTCAGAAGGTGTGCGCGCCCCGCCCCTTGCCACGTCAGAAGGTGCGCGCGCCCCGCCCCTTGCCACGTCAGACGGTGTGTGCGCCCCGCCCCTGCCAGGTCAGAAGGTGTGCGCGCCCCGCCCTTGCCACGTCAGAAGGTGTGCGCGCCCCGCCCTTGCCACGTCAGACGGTGCGCCCGCCCCTTGCCACGTCAGAAGGTGTGTGCGCCCGCCCTTGCCACGTCAGAAGGTGTGTGCGTCCAGCCCCTTGCCACGTCAGAAGGTGTGTGCGCCCCGCCCCTTGCCACGTCAGAAGGTGTGCGCGCCCCGCACCTTGCCACGTCAGAAGGTGCGCGCGCCCCGCTCCTTGCCACGTCAGAAGGTGTGTGCGCCCCGCCCCTTGCCACGTCAGGCGGTGTGTGCGCCCCGCTCCTTGCCACGTCAGAAGGTGTGTGCGCCCGCTCCCTGCCACGTCAGACGGTGTGTGCGCCCGCCCCTTGCCAGGTCAGAAGGTGCGCGCGCCCGCTCCTGCACGCGCCAGAAGGTGTGTGCGCCCGCCCCTTGCCATCAAGTCAGACGTGTGCGCCCGCCCTTGCCACGTCAGAGGTGTGCGCGCCCGCCCCTGCCACGTCGAAGGTGTGTGCGCCCCGCCCTTGCCCACGTAGGTGTGTGCGTCCAGCCCCTTGCCACGTCCAGAAGGTGTGTGCGCCCCGCCCCTTGCCACGTCAGAAGGTGTGCCGCGCCCCGCCCCTTGCCACGTCAGAAGGTGTCCACTCCCGCCCCTTGCCACGTCAGAAGGTGTGTGCGCCCCGCCCTTGCCACGTCAGGCGGTGTGCGCGCCCCGCCTTGCCAGGTCAGGAGGTGTGCGCGCCCCGCCCCTTGCCAGGTCAGAAGGTGTCCACTCCCCGCCCCTTGCCACGTCAGAAGGTGTGTGCGCCCCGCCCCTTGCCACGTCAGAAGGTTTGCGCGCCCCGCCCCTTGCCACGTCAGAAGGTGTCCACTCCCGCCCCTTGCCACGTCAGAAGGTGTGTGCGTCCAGCCCCTTGCCACGTCAGAAGGTGTGTGCGCCCGCCCTTGCCACGTCAGAAGGTGTGCTGCGCGCCCCCGCCCCTTGCCAGGTCAGAAGGTGTTTATGCCCTGCCCCTTGCCACGTCAGAAGGTGTCCACGCCCCCCCTTGCCATGTCAGAAGGTGTACCTTGCCCCTCGCCACGTCTCAACTTGCAGCACGGCCCTGAGGAAGGCCTGGGGGAGCGCGCAGGTGCTCGGCCTCACTCATATCCAGAACAGCATCGTGGGAAGTGTGGAGAAGCGCGGCATCTCCGGTGGCCAGAAGAAGCGCGTCAATATCGGAGTTGAGCTCGTCGCCGACCCCAGTCTCCTCTTTCTGGACGGTGTGTGAACTTGACTTGAACCTGCCTCGTCTCCCGACAGCGGCCGCAGCGCGTCGTGTCATGTGACAGAGCGCACAGGGAGAGGCTTGCGCAGAGCACCTCTGCCCCGGGCGCTCCTGCTTCAAGCGCTGCATGTTGCTCTCATGCAATAGCTCGGCCGTAAAGCTGTTGAAGTAGACGAGTTTGGGGTGCCTTGCGCTGGACGCAGAGCCGACTTCCGGCTTGGGTGCCACGGATACGCTGTCGGTGATGACTGCTTGTCGCTCCATAGCTCTCATGCAGCGCACCGTGGTGGCAGTTATCCATCAGCCCCGCTATCAGGTCCTTTCTCCATCGCCTCCAAGCTGCAGTGCATGTCCCTCGCCCGCTGGTGTCACACGCCATTGCAGTTCTTGCAGAAGTGCCAACCCCCTTTGTCGGGTCCAACGTGCTGAGACTTGATCAAGCAGGGCTCGTCACCTCGACGACGAAGATCGTCCTGTGGCCAAGGATTGTGCCCCAGCAGGGGGCTTTCCACGTACCCCCTGGTCAGTAGGCATGGGACCGAAGGCGGAGGCAATGCGTTGCGAATCAGGAGCAGCTGATTGTCCTTGGTGGCCTGCTTCGAGAGTGAGACCACTGCGCGTGAGCAACGTGCTTGGAGCAATGGGGGCCGATCTGTCCTCGCAGTTGAGCTGGTAGGGTGGTGAATTCACTCTCAGGTGTTCTCTCTGTTCAACGAGACCTGCCTGCTCGGCCCGAGTGCTGCCGGCGGGCGCATGGTGTACCTCGGCCCCTCGGTCAAGGCCCTGCAGTACTTCGAGAACCTCGGGTTCCGCCTCCCGCTGAACGAGAACCCGGCCGACTTCTTCCTTGGTACGTGCATCTGTAGCCCTATGTCGATCGTCGGGCAACCTTGCTGGCCGCCTCCCTGTTGGCCGCGCTGCTGCAGTGCTCTCAGTGCCTGTGCCCGAGGCAGACCTTGCCTTGGATTGCCGCTTCGTCCTGTGACGGCTTGGTGGTTCACTGGGCTATCTCAGATTGCATTAGTGAACAAGTGCCTAACGTTAAGAATGCCAAGTTCTGCGCTGAGGACTTGTATGACGCGTGGAAAGAATTTTCGTCGGATAAAAACAACCTCTCGAAGCTGCAAAACAGGTGCTCCTGGCTCTCATGGCTTCAACCTCTCGCAGCTGCAAAACAGGTGCTCCTGGCTCTCGTGGCGCCACCAACCTCTCGCAGCTGCAAAACAGGTGCTCCTGGCTCTCATGGCGCGAACCTCTCGCAGCTGCAAAACAGGTGCTCCTGGCTCGCATGGTGCCAACCTCTCGCAGCTGCAAAACAGGTGCTCCTGGCTCTCATGGCGCCAACCTTTCGCAGCTGCAAAACAGGTGCTCCTGGCTCTCATGGCGCCAACCTCTCGCAGCTGCAAAACAGGTGCTCCTGGCTCGCATGGCGCCAACCTTTCGCAGCTGCAAAACAGGTGCTCCTGGCTCTCATGGTGCCAACCTCCTTACCGAAGGGTGTCGGGTCAGTGAGAGTTGCCATGACCAGGGTTCCAGCGTCAGGGCAGTGTGTGATGACAAGTGCTGGATCGGGCGGTGGGGCAGTGACGATGCCGTTTTCAGGAATTCGGTGGCATGCCTTCGGCGAATCATCGCTGTGGGGATGGTGTTGCCCGTTTTGCAGGGAGAATACTCCTGATGGCTCCCAGAATTTTGATCGGTTCAAGGCCAAGATCGACGAGCAGTGGGACTTGCTGGACACCTCAGGGGATGGGTGACAGCCCGCCGACATCGGAGGTTTTGATATACTCTCCGAGGTTGAACATCGCATGCGTCTTTATAAGCAGCTGGACCACCGCCTGTCCGCGGAGCTAGGCCGCCATCTGTCTGCTCGAGCGCCATTCAGCTACGCTGCGGGAACTGGCGAAGTTCACTATAGCATACTGGTTGCCGTGAGGTGTCTCTTGTCTGGTTTTCGTGGGAGGTGTTCCGGAGCACACTGAATGAAACAGTGACCAGCAAAGTTGGTCTCGCATGCACCTTGCATCAAAGGTGCTGCGGTCTTCACTGCTTCTTTCGTCGAAAGCACACCTCAACTTATTTGTGGTGCGTATCCTCATCAAATCAAGGGAATCAGTATAGTTCTGACCCTATTTAGGGGTCAAATGTGGTCCGTAACGATGCCATCACATGCGCGCCACCCCTAATTTCCACTTTTTCCAAAGACAAAATTTCCCCGGAACACTGCAGGCCTTGGGGAAAATACCACTGACGAATGTAGCTTATGTCCATTACTCGCTACTGCATGCCGGCAGAGCTCAAGAACCACGCGTATACCCAGCAGAATCGCCGCATGCCTCCTCTGAGACAGCGGTGAGCCGCAGCACTGAGCGGTGTCCCAAGCACTAGCCTGGAGGAGCGCTCTTCGCACTTTCTTCGGGGTACACGGGGCGCGTGTCGCTCCGAACACGAGCACACGAGCGAGGCCCCCACAGACCAACAGCCTGCGAGCGCACGAGCGCACTTTCTTCGGGGTGATGGGTGCCTGACACCCGGCATCGCAAGATCTCAGTTTTGCATTTGAAGAGCGGAGTGCGGGCGCGTGCAGGTGTCTCAACGTGGCCGAGATCAAGAAGATGCTGGACAAAATGAACAATTCCATGACAACAGGCGAGGTGGTGCAGCTGATCCACGCCTTCGCGGGGCAGGACGACCTCCCCGACGACGAGATCAAGCTCTCGAAGGAGGACTTCTACAAGGAGGCGAAGGAGTGGTGGGTCATCCTACACCAGGAGATCCTCTCGGTGGACCTCAGCGATGACTCCGGGCACCCTGGGGCTCGCCAAGTGACGGTGTGCCCATTCCGCCACGGCCGCCTCCCTCGTGCCTCCTTCTCACTCCTGCACACACATTCTCTCTGCCCGCACTTAAAGCTTGCTCCTCACCCCGGGCCCCTGCTGGAGCGGCAGGTCTCTGCTCGTGCTGCAAATGACCAAGGCACACCGGCTCTCAGCTACCTCGTTGTCATCTCTGCTCGTGCTGCAAATGACCAAGGCACACCGGCTCTCAGCTACCTTGCTGTCATCTCTGCTCGTGCTGCAAATGACCAAGGCACACCGGCTCTCAGCTACCTCGTTGTCATCTCTGCTCGTGCTGCAAATGACCAAGACACACCGGCTCTCAGCTACCTCGTTGTTATCTCTGCTCGTGCTGCAAATGACCAAGACACACCGGCTCTCAGCTACCTCGTTGTTATCTCTGCTCGTGCTGCAAATGACCAAGACACACCGGCTCTCAGCTACCTCGTTGTCATCTCATGTAGCGTTGTCATCCAATTTAGCGTTGTCATCCCATTTAGCGTTGTCGCCTCCGGCATCTGCAAGTTGTAGGGACTTCCAGCTTAAGCAGGTGTCGCTGCATGTACCAATCCATGGTACTATAAGCATGCCGAGTAGCCTGACACAGCGCACTGCAGCCAAAGCACCTCAACACCTACATCGAAGCTTCCTTCCACACCCACCAGATTGCCTAAGAAATCGGTCCAGAGATAATGCACACCCGCCTGGGACGCTTTGCCACCAAGTCTGAGGGACTCAGACCCACTCGGGCGGCGTCCGCCTCAGAAGAGTCCACGGCATCCGCCCAGTGCGAGACTCCACCTCGAGCCATCAGCCCTTGTAAAGGTTGGGTGATGGGGATGACTGCGCGCAGCCCTTTATCATTCAGCTGAAGGTATTCTTGGTCCGAGGATTTCTGCAATGGTTCCGGTGAGGCTGACACCCCTCCAGCCCACGTGCCCCCCTCGCGTGTAGAATCTCTGGCCCTTGTGTTCCCGCGTTCCCGTCGAAGCCATGGTACGGCCTTGCATCCCATCCCAGGCTACGCATCGAGCCCCCGACCCGTTTTCCGGGTCTGGTAGATTCCATTTGGCTGATGTACAGCTGTAACGTTTTATCACGTTCGCTCCCAACTCGTGGTATCCCTTCATGGCCTCCAGGTCGACGCCCCCTTGCCTGGCACCTCGCTGTCCCCCTTCCACCAGGCTCGTGGGCCCCTCTCAAGCAGAGCTGCGAAGATGGCGCACTCCCCAGGCAGTGTGCGAATGCGCGCGTGGCTTATCCTCGGACCGATTCCTTCGGCACCAGATAGCCACAGAAGATCGGCTGCACTGCGTATCCACACTGGGGATCAAAGGATTCAGCACACACTCCAGGACACTTATGTGTGCGTGAGGCGCATCCTTGTTCTCCCTTGATCTCTGCGGGGATTGCCTCAACGCGCGCTTCTGGTTGCCGCTTTTATGAATCTTCCAGTGTCTGTCCACTGGTTTGCCTTCATCGACCAACGGGTCCCATCCATCGACCGTGAGCCACCGGGGGGGATGCCAGTTCAGTCTGCGTACTCCATTACCCGGAAACCAACACCCGGCATCGCATGTTGGGCAATGGTCGGCGCATACTATCATCCATGCTGCTTTGCACTCGGTTTGAGATGTGTCGAAGTAGGTGGTGTCTTGTCACGGTTGCGCCCTGTTCCTGAATGTTTCTCACATCCACTGGGATGATGGTGGACCACGCGCCGTTAACTGTGAGGCTTATACTTGGACCGATTCAATTGGCACCATGTAGCCACGGAGGATCGGCTGCACTATGCACCCACGCTGGGGATCAAAGGAGTCAGCACACACTTCGGGACACTTACCCGGATTCTCCGGAACTCAATAGTGGAGAACCAGACCCCCTAAGCCTCCCTGGGCCACGTGAGCGCCTCTGCAACTGCACTGCCTGCACACTGCTGCTTTGCCTCTGAAGCCAGTTCGCCTCTGCCCCCTGAGCTGCCTGAGCCATCTCCCCACCACCAAGCCTACGTGCAGAACCACCACCGACCCCCTGCCTGCCCCAAACAAAGACTGGAGAGCTTGTCCACCCACAACACGACTGGTATTCCCAAGGGCTGCCCCAAGGGCCTGAGAATAATAATCCCAAATTGCTTCCTTCTGACCTTGCGCGCCGAACTGCGCTTGTAACCCCGTAACCCCCTATCCTCGACACCAGCTCTGTGGGACTGAAGCCCTTGTGTTGGACATCCTGCCAGTCCGCCGCGGTCGGAGAGTGATGCGCTCCACACTTGCATTTGCTATGTGTGCGCGGGGATTTGAACGTCGCAGGCGGCCCGGCATTTGCCATATCGATTTGAATGTGCACGGGGGATGGCCGCTTGGGGGATGAGGGTGCCGGGATGCGGGGATCCCTGTGGTGCCTCTCTTATGCGGGCAATGCCTCTCGAGGATCATCGCAGATTCTTCTTATGCAGGTCTTATGCTGCTCGAATTCGTCGGGTGCTTCATTTCTTCACGATTGTTGAGAGACGCGTGTGTGCAATGGGCTTTGAGGTTCCCGCACCACGATGTGAACGTGCGGGGATGTCCGCCGGACTGGTGTGATTGGCGGAATGTGGTCGTCCCTGACGTACCTAGCTGGCGGGTACACCCTCTTTTTTGGCATCGCGGATTCGTCTAGTGATGGCTCGCTTTCCTGTCTGCTTCCTCGCGGCTTTACACGTGAGGGGGGAACTTCTGCAAGAGGGCTTCACTAGTGGGGATCGGCACTTCGCTCTATCGGGGACGGGCCGCGGATTGAAAATTGTTGGAGGGCTGCGGCTGTCCTTGTGGTACCTTTCTGACGGGCACTGCCTCTTGAAGGACTTTGCAGTTTGGTCCCTCTCCCTTGTCCAGTACCTCTGGGCTGTTACCCTTGCCAGGAGACTCGTGTTCCTTGACCGGGATTTGAGGCTCTGGCACCTGTTTGTTGACGGGGACGGCTGCTGGTTGGAAATGCATGATTGGGTTTGGCTGCCCCCGTGGCACCTTTCTGGCGGGTGCTGCCTCTTGAGGAATAAGTCAGTCTATTCTGCTTTGCAAGGACATGCAGGGTGGGGTGGACGCCTCGCTCGGTGTCCTCCCTTGATCTCTGCGGGGAGCGTCTCGGTGCTCGCCTGTGGTCAACGCTTTCGTGCATCTTCCATTGTTTGTCCATGGGTTTGCATTCATCGACCAACAGGTTCCATTCATCGACCGTGAAGCCACCAGGAGGCACGCAAACAGGATTCGCTCACTCCGATACCCGGGAATCAACATGCAGAGTTGCGTGAAGTTGCGCAATCTCACATTTTTGGCAGTGGTACATACATACACCCATGTATCCATATTGCATTGCATTTGGTTTGAGATGTGGGTGCGTCATTGGTATCTTGTCACGGCCCGGCCCTGCTCCTGAATGCTTCTCGCATCCACCGAGAGGATGGTGAGATGACTCGCGGCACTGTTCCTGAGCCCTTCCCCTAAGAGTAAAGTCGAGTCCACACCCAAGGTATCAGGTACAGGTGCACAGTCTGACTCATTGGCCCAGAGTCTCGAGTTTTGCTTAGCTCTCCTTGGTCGTTGGCGTTATGCGAGTGCCACGCTGGTAACGTACTGTCGCTGTGATAATAATTGTTAAGCAAGTAAGGGCGGCATCAGGGTCCCGACGACAGTCTAGCTGTGTCATGAGTCTGTATCCAGGTATCTTATGGTATGTGAACTCTCCTTTGCTTCTCCCCGTTCTTCCCGCACTCACCCCCTCCCCTCCCACCAGTCTCTCCCCTGGCTCTCTCTCCCTTACCTGAATGATGCTTCCGATTATAAAGTCCCTGTGCGGCCCGTGCGAGAGAGGCACACAAAGTCCCCTGGTCGGGTAGATTCATATGTTATTGAGTGCAGCTGTAAATTTGCTGAATGCTTCTCACGTCCACTCGGATGGTGGAGCACTCACTGTCTGCCCTTTGTGGTGTGGTGTGGTGTGGTGTGTGTATTGTTGCAGCGACATCCATTCAGCCATATTCGACGCGATCCTCGTGATTCTTGCAGCTTGTTCTGTAGGCGTCATCTTAGGCTCTGACTGGGAGCTCAACGACGTCCCCAACAACTCGTCCCTCAGCACTGTCACCCTCGGCTGCCTCTCGGTGGTGAGGCCTTCGAACACCACCCTCGATTTCCACTTACCACCACTCTGCGGCGGAATGGGGTGGGGGTTGCACTGCCAAGGTCCATTCACGGGGTCATTTCAGGATTTTGAAGGTGGTTGGTAAGTAATGGCTCGATGCGAATGCTGTGCAAATTGGATGGTACAATGTACAGAAACTACTGGAACCTTGCAGGAATCTCGGGTGCTCCTGCCTGTCCTGCCTCCACAGATCGAATGGTGTTGCTATGCTGCATCGGTTGTGGCACGACAGCCACGAGCCCTGCAGCAAATGATGCCGACAGCAATACGGAGTGGAAAGAGGGTCCTAGAGAACCTCGAGATGTGAGGCCGGGGCATGGAGAGGGTCCCAGCGAACCTCGAGATGTGAGGCCGGGGCATTGAGAGGGTCCCAGAGAACCTGGAGCTGCAGGTGGGCACGCTCAAGATCCTGGGGGAGGAGCGGGTGCTGTTCTCGAGGGAGCGCGCGTCCGGCGTGAACACGTTGTGCTACTTCATCAGCAAGAACTGCGTCTCGATGCTGGACGTCTTCTGGCGCCCGCTTGTGTTCTTGGTCGTGTACTACAATCTGATCATGCCGCGCACCACGTTCGGCTGGTATCTGTACGTGCTCTCCTTCGTCGTGTGGGCCTGCAGCGGCATGGGGATATTCCTCTCCGTCCTCCTCAAGCCGACGGACGCGCTGCTCACCGGTGCGTGCCCCTTCTTATCCCATCTCCGAGGTCCCCCCGCCCCGCAAGCCAAGTTGATAGTCCGCCTGAAGCCCCACACGAAGGTGTCAATACCAGCCTTTGCTGATGTGCCTGAGGCACTCTGCAGGGGGGTCTGCGCAAGCCCCCATTTGGCCGCCGGCGAGATTGAAATGAAGGAGTGCAGCGCAGCTTCAGGGCCAGGCCCCCTTGCGCAGTGCCGTGGTCATTATCTTGCGTCCTTTTGTGTAGCCTCGCTCCTCCGAGTCTCCCGATTTCCCTTGTTCTCCCATCCGGGGTGCTCCCATCAAGGGTGAAATTTGGACGCACCGGCGCGCCTAAATCGGACGCGCCAACGGGCCCTCGAGGGTACACGCGCCGCGCCAGCGCCTGGCGCGTGGCGGAAACAGCAAGCGCCGCGCCAGCGCCTGGCGCGTGGCGGAAACAGCAAGCGCCGCGCCAGCGCCTGGCGCGTGGCGAAAACAGCAAGCGCCGCGCCAGCGCCTGGCGCGTGGCGAAAACAGCAAGCGGCTCCCAGTGCGCCCGCGCCGTGCCTCACGCCCAAGCGCCGCGCTGGCGCCTTCATCCGCCAAAGTGCCAGCGCCTGAAACCCGAAAACCCCGCTCAGCGCTCGTTCCTCGCGTCGGAGGTCGGATCCCAACCGAACACTCGAAGCGACTGACTCATGATTCATGAGAGAGAAAAACAAAAGGAGAAAGTGCACGAGTGCGTCAAGTAACGTGTCGAGCAGGGCTCAGCAACATGTAACGTGCTCTAGGGCGTCACAAGTCACAATTTTGAGATGTTGGCGCGTCGGCGGAGAATTTTCCAGGCGAGCGCCTCGCCGGCGCCTATCCTGACTACCCAAGCGCGATGCCTTGCGGCGCGAGGGCGCTGGCCTTATCTCTCAAACGCCGTGAATCCCGAAAACCGAAATTTCACCCTTGGCTCCCATGATAATTATGCTCCAATCATCAAGAGCAAAGCCCCGGATGCGCTCTTTGCAAATGGTGCGTTGAGCAGAGTGAGCACATCTCGCAGCATGCCGCGCTCCACCATGCACTGCCATTCCTCCGCCACTGAGTGCCTCTCCAGCAGAATCGCTTGGGGTCCGTAGGAAAGCGTTCTGCATGTCTCTTCACCCAAACCGAGCGCCGTGAGCGGATATCTCCGTCTCCGCAACTGGCTGGCGTAGGGAGCATGCAGCAGAGCCCCGCGGACTGCCTGATCTGTGCGCTCCCCTCGGGGCGGATGAAACGAGCTGTTGGCAAGCTTACTTTCGGAGGCATTCCCCGGCGCGCACCGCTGTGCGGTGTTCCTTGTGTGTGCCACGTGTGCCTGTGCTGGGCATTTCCAGACCACAGTGAGTCATGGGCGTGCCTCGGGTTGACACGTGTGTGGTGGGGAGGGCCTCTGCTTCGACAGCTGTCATCTTTCCCTTGGTCACGGGGGTGTTCCTCGGGGGAGTGAACCCTAAGCTGGCGGATATGAGTGACGGCACGTGGACCTTGTCTGGCTGCTCGTTTTCTCGGTGGGCGGGAGAAGCTCTGTCCATTTTGGAATTTAAGCGCGAGGACGACTACAAGGTACGCACATCGACTGCCTAATGGATGTGAGGTCATGCCCCTGCTTGCGCTTGCAGCAGGATCTGGGGCAAAATATGTGATGCTTGAATATGATGTCATGTCTGGTTTGCAACTGATTGCAGGAATCCCGAATTGATAAAATCTACGAGGACTATGGCTATGAATCCGGGAACTTTGGCCACGACGTCAATGCTCTTTTCTTCATCGGATTAGCTTTCCGGGGAGCGACATATTTCATGATGGTTAACGGGGCGAACTGGGTTTGGGTGCAGATTTCTGAATATTTGGGTACGCTTTGCCCTACGATGCCTAATTAATTGCATGATTTGACGATGCATGGCCTAACATATAATGGCATCAGATACCACCATGCAGATGGTTTCTTGTGAATTCGGATAAATGGTTATGCATCCTGCTCTGCTCAAATAGCACAACGAGGAATCCATTCTTGTGGTGAGGAGCATGTGTTTAATACATACCAAGCCTTTGATTTATGGAGTATATGTTGCCTTATCTCATTACGTAGGCCTTCATGCCTGGCGGGGCATTGCCTTATCTCATTACGTAGGCCTTCATACCTGACATGAGATATGTGTGTGTGTGTATAGCTCAGGTCACATCGTTTCATCTTTCCATGCTGCTTTGCATCAGGGTTGGGAACATGTATGAGTTTGTGGTATCTTGTCACGGCCCCGCCCTGCTCCTGATTTGCTTCTCACATCCACTGGGATGATGGTGGGCTGGCTTTTGTTGGCCGATCTCATGCCGTTCAGTGTGTATAGCTCAGCTGGGTACTGAGTGGTGGTGGTGATGGGTACTGCCTCTTTGAGTGCGTCGGGGATTCGTCTACGGCTCGCTTTTTGGGAGTGTCTTGGATTCGTCTGACGCTAGCTCCCTCTCCGTGTACAGTGCGCATGGTTATTACACATGCCGGGGGACTTGTGTTCTTTGACCTTGATATGAAGTACTGGCGGATCGCTGTGAACGGGGACGGCCGCCGGGTGGAAGTGGGTTTTGGGAGGCGGTCATCCCTGTGGTGCCATTCTGGCGGGCACTGCCTCTTGGAGAGCTTGGTAGATTCGTCTGTCGTGCTGCGAGGAGAGGCAGAAGGTGGTGATGTACACCTTCTGTGTTTTCCCTTGAATTTTGTGGGGAGCACTTAGGTGCCCGCATGTTTCTTTTTTTGACATGGGGTGTCCATGCTGTGTGGTGTGACTGCATTCATGACATAACCATGGACCAACAGGTCCCATCCATCGACCGGGAGCCACTGGGGGGCATGCCAGCAGGGTCCGCTTACTCCGTAACCCAGAGACCAACAGTTGTTTGGCGACGATCGGTCACATCGTATCATCTTTCCATGCTGCTTTGCATTTGGGTTGGGAATATGTATGCGTTTGTGGTATCTTGTCACGGCCCCGCCCTGCTCTTGATTTGCTTTTCACATCCACTGGGATGATGATGGGCTGGCTTTTGTTGGCCGATCTCATGCCGTTCAGTGTGTATAGCTCAGCAAAAGGGTTACCACAGCAGGCGTTTGTGGGGCTTTTTGCGGCGCTTTATGGTGGAGAGGCCCGGTCTGTATGATAGACGAGGTCCGGGTTGCTGGATCTCGCGCGTCAGGCGTAAGCTGGGGGACTTACGTGACGGTGTCATTGTGCCAGGTCCGAATGGGTGGGAGTTCGGGCCATCATAGCTGACCGGGAATACGTCTCGCCATAGGGTTGTGGCATCTCGCTGTTAACGGGGACGGCCACTTGGGTGCTTTGGATGATGGGATGTGGTTGTCCCTGTGGTACCCTTCTGACGGGTACTGCCTCTTTGAGGGCGTCGGGGATTCGTCTGCGGCTGGCTCTTTTTATGTCCAGTGCCTTGGGGCTTTTTCACCTGCCGGGGGACTGGTGGTTGACAGCCACGTTATGGGGTGCTGACATCTCGTTGTTAACGGGGACGGCCACCGGAATGATTTGGATGATGGGATGTGGCTGTCCCTGTGGTACCCTTCTGACGGGTACTGCCTCTTTGAGGGCGTCGGGGATTCGTCTGCGGCTGGCTCTATTTATGTCCAGTGCCTTGAGGCTTTTTCACCTGCCGGGGGACTGGTGGTTGACAGCCTCGTTATGGGGTGCTGACATCTCGTTGTGAACGGGGACGGCCACTGGAATGATTTGGATGATGGGATGTGGCTGTCCCTGTGGTACCCTTCTGGCGGGTACTGCCTCTTTGAGTGCGTCGGGGATTCGTCTACGGCTCGCTATTTGGGAGTGTCTTGGATTCGTCTGACGCTAGCTCCCTCTCCGTGTACAGTGCTCATGGTTATTACACATGCCGGGGGACTTGTGTTCTTTGACCTTGATATGAAGTACTGGCGGATCGCTGTGAACGGGGACGGCCGCCGGGTGGAAGTGGGTTTTGGGAGGCGGTTATCCCGGTGGTGCCATTCTGGCGGGTACTGCCTCTTGGAGAGCTCGGTAGATTCGTCTGTCGTGCTGCGAGGAGAGACAGAAGGTGGTGATGTACGCCTTCTGTGTTTTCCCTTGAATTTTGTGGGGAGCACTGAGGTGCCCGCATGTTTTCTTTTTTTGACATGGGGTGTCCATGCTGTGTGGTGTGACTGCATTCATGACATAACCATGTACCAACAGGTCCCATCCATCGACCGGGAGCCACTGGGGGGCATGCCAGCAGGGTCCGCTTACTCCGTAACCCAGAGACCAACAGTTGTTTGGCGACGATCGGTCACGTCGTATCATCTTTCCATGCTGCTTTGCATTTGGGTTGGGAATATGTATGCGTTTGTGGTATCTTGTCACGGCCCCGCCCTGCTCTTGATTTGCTTTTCACATCCACTGGGATGATGATGGGCTGGCTTTTGTTGGCCGATCTCATGCCGTTCAGTGTGTAACTCCGTAACCCAGAGACCAACAGTTGTTTGGCGACGATCGGTCACATCGTATCATCTTTCCATGCTGCTTTGCATTTGGGTTGGGAATATGTATGCGTATGTGGTATCTTGTCACGGCCCCGCCCTGCTCTTGATTTGCTTCTCACATCCACTGGGATGATGGTGGGCTGGCTTTTGTTTGCCGATCTCATGCCGTTCAGTGTGTATAGCTCTTGTTTTCCACAGGATGACACAAAAGGGTTACCACAGCAGGCGTTTGTGGGGCTTTTTGTGGCGCTTTATGGCGGAAAGGCCCTGTCTGTATGATAGACGAGGTCCGGGTTGCTGGATCTCGCCCGTCAGGTGTAAGCTGGGGGACTTACGTGACGGTGTCATTGTGCCAGGTCCGAATGGGTGGGAGTTCGGGCCATCATAGCTGACCGGGAATACGTCTCGCCATAGGGTTGTGGCATCTCGCTGTTAACGGGGACGGCCACTTGGGTGCTTTGGATGATGGGATGTGGCTGTCCCTGTGGTACCCTTCTGACGGGTACTGCCTCTTTGAGGGCGTCGGGGATTCGTCTGCGGCTCGCTATTTGGGAGTGTCTTGGATTCGTCTGACGCTAGCTCCCTCTCCGTGTAAAGTGCTCATGGTTATTACACATGCCGGGGGACTTGTGTTCTTTGACCTTGATATGAGCACTGGCGGATCGCTGTGAACGGGGAATCGGCCGCCGGGTGGAAGTGGGTTTTGGGAGGCGGTTATCCCTGTGGTGCCATTCTGGCGGGCACTGCCTCTTGGAGAGCTCGGTAGATTCGTCTATCGTGCTGCGAGGAGAGGCAGAAGGTGGTGATGCACACCTTCTGTGTTTTCCCTTGAATTTTTTGGGGAGCACTTAGGTGCCCGCATGTTTCCTTTTTTTGACCATGGGGTGTCCATGCTGTGTGGTGTGACTGCATTCATGACATAACCATGGACCAACAGGTCCCATCCATCAACCGGGAGCCACTGGGGGGCATGCCAACAGGGTCCGCTTACTCCGTAACCCAGAGACCAACAGTTGCTTGCGACGATCGGACACATCGTTTCATCTTTCCATGCTGCTTTGCATTTGGGTTGGGAATATGTATGCGTTTGTGGTATCTTGTCACGGCCCCGCCCTGCTCTTGATTTGCTTCTCACATCCACTGGGATGATGGTGGGCTGGCTGTTGTTTGCCGATCTCATGCCGTTCAGTGTGTGGTGTGGTGTGGTGTGGTGTTTGGGATGTGTCGAAGTGAATGGTATCTTGCCACGGCCCCGCCCGGTTGCTGAAAGCTTCTTACTCCGCTGGGATGATGGTGGGCTGGCTTTTGTCGGTGGATCTCATGCCGTTCAGTGTGTGGTGTGGTACCTTTCTGGCGGGTACTGCCTCTTACGAGGGAGCGTTGTGGATTCGTTTGGCGCTGGCTCCCTTTCTTGTCCGGTGCCTCATGCTTATTACACGTGCCAGGGGACTCGTGTTCATAGGCCCACATATGGGGTACTGGCACTTCGTTGTGAACAGGGACGACCGCCGGTTGGAAGTGGTTGTTGGGGTGTGGTTGTGCCTGTGGTGCCTTTCTGGCGGGGCACTGCCTGTTGGGGAGAGCTTGGTAGATTCGTCTGCCTTTGCTGCAAGGAGGCAGAGGGTGGTGATGTCCACGTTCTGCGTCTTCCCTTGATTCTGCGGGGAGCACTTCAGCGCCCGCACTTGTTCTTTTCGTTCACTGGATACGAGCACTTGGGTGTCTGTGTTTGGTTTTTTCCCCATCAGATGTCCATGCCGGCGACAGATGGAAACAGTTTTTGGGATGCCCAGAGCGAGTAGGGGAGACCTCGGTGAGCGTGCACCGCAGCTGGGGATCCCCTGTCTGGTTTGAAACTTTAGCTTGCCTGGGCTTGAGCACCGGATTGGAATATTTCCATGACAGACCTGCGGTGCAAAGCTGGATGAGCTCCCAGCTACCCCACATTTTCAGCTGTGATTCGTGTTTTTGAGGGGTTTGCGTGCTGCTTTGTTTGGGGTGTGTCGAAGTGACTGGTATCTTGCCACGGGCCCGCCCTGTTCCTGAATGCTTCTCACTACACTGGGATGATGGTGGGCTGCCTTGTGTCGGTGGATCTCATGCCGTTCAGTGTCGGTGGTGTCTTGGCACAGCCCCGCCCTGTTCCTTACCTGACTGATGCTTCCGATTAAAAATTCCCAATGCGGTCTGTGCGAGTGAGGCACAAAAAGTTCCCCCGGGTCGGGTAGATTCCATTTGTCTGATGTACAGCTGTAAAGTTCTTGAACGCTTCTCACATCCACTGGGATGATGGTGGGCTGGCTTTTGTCAGCGGGCCCCGTGCCGCTCAGTGTGTATAGTGTGCGTGGGTAATTTTCACAGAGATTGTCGATGATAAACTCGAGAAGTACCTGTACTCGCCAAAGAAGCTTGCGCAGAATGTGAAGTCGGCGGCGGCAGATGCGGCCAAAGCAGGTGCAGATGCGGCCAAAGGTGCAATACAAAGGACTTCCACAATGAATAAGAATGCAGTTGTGCCAGATGGAAGAGAATGAAATAGTTGAGTACACGTACTTCTCGAGAGGCCAGTAGTGGTGTAGGCGAGAGGAGAGGCGCGTTAGGCGAGTAGGTGAATACATGGACATGTTTCTTGCTGCTTTTACACTCAGACATTGTGAAGCTTGCCATATAGTCAGCCCATACATGAACATCGCAGGTAGGTTACTGTTTAAATTGATGCTTACATAGACATCAGTTGGCTTTGCGACATAGAACAGATTACATTTATGTGGCATGCAGATGCACATTCAGCTAAGCTGCGCATTGTGTGTAACTGCGCATTGCTGGTATTCCTTGTTTTGATATGTCTTGCAGGGCCTTGACATGTTGTCAAGTGTAGTAAGGTTCTTGTAAATTTCGGGCGCACTGCACACCTTTTCAGGGATGATTAAATGATAGGTGTCCAGGCACTATGTATTTTCAAAGGCTGATATGTATGGAGAACTTGGAGGATGAATTCCACAAGGTGGTGCAAGGTTTGAGATGGCCCCTTTGATAGGGGGTATGAATTAATCTCAAACAACGATGGGAAGGAACGAGTGGGCAAGCGGGCCTGTAAATAGGGAGGGTATTAAATATACAATATGCACCGATGCTTTGGGGAAAATGCTATTTGGTACTTCGGAACATCGGAATAACGGTATCTACTCAACTATTGTCTAAGACGCGGTATTTACTGCGGCTGCATTTTTGTATTACGTCCATAGCGGACTATTTTCGACAAGTTGGGACCCATCATTGGGGCAACTTATATCCGGAGGTCGACATGGACGTCCGGAACGACGTGCAGTAGGTCTTTTTGAAGTGCGTCGTTTCGGGGATTGTGTACACCCATGAACGCAAGATGGGCAGGCCGGTGATGACGGACAACATGCTCGCATCATGCCCATTCCTTTGGGACTTTTCGTTGAAGTAGTCAACATATTTGGTGTCGACTTTGCCTACAAATAATTCACATACCTCTACGTCTAGGTAGTCCCATTTCGCTAGCTCTAATTCTTCATTCGTGTGGCATGCGGCATTTGTTGATAGCTGATGGTGATGCCCGACTTTTCTCTGAAAAAGTAGCAGTGTATGTAGAGATCACTCATGTAGTCGTTCGATTTGCGCGTTGCTCCGAAACGGGTGTCTTTTGGGACCAGATATTTTTTTTACAATTTATGGTGCCCACGACGTCACGCGCCGTATCGGATTTTGGACTCTCTGTTCCGACCGCGTTTTTTTTAATAGGCTTCGAGTTTTACCGGTGGAAGTGGTGCTCCCGACCTACGCCAGCGCCAGCCCCAGTGGAAGTCCCACGACGACAATCCCGCGCCGGCCTCAGCACTATCGATGCATCAAACCTCTGCTCCTTATGATTTGGAACCTGGCCAAATTGCCTTACTTACCTTACTTAATCAGCAAAGCGCGAATCCCAACGGGCGACACACACGAACTTCCGATCTCACGATCGCCAGACGCTAACGATGACAGTGCCACTGCAGTCGCGTACATTTACCGCGACGCCACCCACGCGTTATGGCATGGCATGTTGGGATGCAAAAAGCGAAGCACTGTCGCGCACATGATCCTACGGTCAGATGGCCTAGTGGAGATCTCTTTTTGAGATCGATCCGCCTAGTATACTTGACACTGTCGTATGTTCGATGGAGTTCTACGTTGGTCCGGTTTTTCTCAGCCTTGTGACCCACGTGCGCGTAAGACTCGAACCCTCGAGAGTTGGCATGTATTTCCAACCACCTCCCCAGCACCTTGCCCCCTCATCAACCACCCCAAATACATTATTCTGCCGCTCTTCTAGTGTGTTCGGACCTCGCATCCTGCACGAATCGAAGTGCTTCGCTCGCTACCCCCTGTGCAGGCAGCGCAACCATGCTCAGGTTGCACCTCTTCCAATGACCCCCACCTACCACAATCTACATTAACACGTCGCTTTTTCACTAGAATTAGGGGTGTCTCGAGGGTTTGGGTGGCAAGATAGTCCCACATACCACCTACTCTTCTCCCCACGGCTTGTGAACTAAAATAAACCTTTGGGTTTGATGCAACATATTTCTGGGGTGCACAAGCTTCTCCGAGCCTCTTCATCAACTGTAACGCCAATCCTCGCGTGTCGCAGACCGCGCAGCGGCTGCGCTTGGAGAAACACTGGGAACAAGAGTGACACCGTCACCATCCCACCCGATGTCCTTCGACAGCCCTGCCATGCATTTTTGATCTTGTCTTGCACTTGGGCGTCGAGCTATTCGTCGCTATCCGTACTGTTGTCAATTGTAGAGCACGCCAAGTGCAGCCTACATTTCGTTCCACCATTGCTGGGGTGGACCGCCATAAAGGCAGTACCGTGCAGTGCTATAGTGATACAGGCCTTATGATCATACGTGTTTGTCTGACGCTAATCAGGTGCCTTATACACACACACACACGCACGCACGCACGCACACACACACACACACACACATATTAATTTATTAGTATAGCGTTATTGATACCGGTATATATAAGAAGGTATTAGAAACGTTATTGTAAGGTTCACATCTCACAATTAAGATGTCAACCGCACAGCAAATAAACAAACTCATTCAAATGCCAAAACAGCCACCTAGAAAAACATCATGCAAAAATCCCTAGCGTTCACCCATGTTGATAATCATGACTAGCCTTGCAAGCAATTCCGTAGCCCTGCGAGCCGTGCAAGGCAACCACTATCCGCTGCAACCAATAGGTCGAAAGGCTCCGCGTGCTCTATGTTGCATCCTCCTCCTCCTGAAAAAATCGGTCTTGCCCGCGCTGTACACAACTGTCGAAGACCTTCCGCGCCGGTTTCCCCAAACCTCCAAAAGACTCCATCGCGAAGTGCACACGCGTATGAGGCCAGATTGGTCCGTACAATGCCCTGTTGGTTCGCTCATGTACCGCCGCAGCCCGCAGCGGCTCCCGAGCAGCCCGGTCTACATATGAGGCACAGCAAGGGAATGCAAGGCTCACGTCAATCACGACGTGTCAGCCTCGTCCATCATGGTTGAGCACTGTGCGTGTCGGGCTTCCAATCTAATAATAATTCCGGTATATATTATTATAATAAGACTTGCCAGAAGCGATATCACTATACGGCCTATAATGATATGGATATCATTGTAGAGCTTAGAAGAATAAGTCGGACAGCTGCCATCACTATTTGTTCGGGGGTGCTCTCTAAGAGTTTCTAAGTCTACTTAACAATACAGGGAACCTAGTTCAAGCCTGCAAAGAGATATGTATAGCTGTAAGCATTATACATATATGTGAAACGGATCTTTCTTAAATGTCGGAGTTCGAACAGCCAGGTGTGGCTGTTCACCTTCAACTGTTCGAATTCAAAAACTGTTTCTTTCAGCCTGTTCGGCTGCTTTATACCATGGTTTCCGATCTCGAACTTTCGAACATAACTCGATGTCGACTCCTGTCAGGTCCCATCATACTTCATGAGAACTCGATCTGTCACATCATAGAATCTGCCGACTAGCCCAGTTATGTCATCATTATATTCCGAGCCACTCCATATCACTCTGAATAATTATAACTGTGCTGACTTGGCAATATCTCTGACTGCTGGTTTTTCACCAAAACTCACTTTCGGGTCAGGCATTTCTGTTAGTCATTTCTGTCAGACCCTCTTGTCATCTGGTCACATAAATGCCTGTCACTGATGACTGTCATAGTACCCGTCACTCGTAGCTCTGACGCGTCATCATACTGTCTCGTGATTTACCCTAGCACAACTCTCCCCCCCTTTTAGGCGCGCGCTACGTCCTCGCTAGCGGTAGTGTTCGCCTGTATTTACATTGTCTGGGGATCAACAAACATGCACAGTGATGCTGGCTTCTAAGCCTCGGCTTCTCGGGTCCCGTGCCCCTCAGTCCTTGGGTCTGAGTCCCCCTGGCTTCTAAGCCTCGGGTTCTTGGGTCCCGTGCCCCTCAGTCCTTGGGTCTGAGTCCCCTTCCGCGCTGGGGGTTTCCCGAGGTTCCGTCCCCGAATTACGCTGCCAACGCTTAAACGGTTCTGTCGCCCTGGTACTCCTCTCGCTTTGCGGGTCTTGCGCTGCTTTGCGCCCTGAGGGTTTTAGACCCCAGTATCTTGTTCCTGCATCGAGATCTCATCCGTCTGCGCTGTCAGGGTGGCGATGAGGTCCATGATAGCTGCTGCACTTTCCTCGCTCATGCGCTTGCCCAACTTCAGTCCACAGAACAGATGGTGCAATAAGGTGCGGGGAATCGCGTATACTGCTTGCGCTGACCCCATGCCTCGTGTTCTGGACGCTGAAACTCCTTCTTGCGATGTGTTCTCGTGCTTTCCCAACACAGCTCTCGCGGGACATGGCGTTGCTTGAGTACACTGCAGCAGGGGTACAGGTAGCACGGCGTTCGTCCAGATATGTGTAGGTTTCATGTAAGGTGTCCCATACCTACAGTAGGAGACGGGGTGAGGATCGGGTAACCCCTTCATCACAGATCGCGTGTGCAGCCCTCGCAGAGCATCCCCAGCTGGGTTCTCGATGAAGTAGTATGCTGGATCGTAGTACTCGATGATCTGCCGGGTACGTTTCACTCGTCGATCAGCCAGTTCCAGATCTGGTACTCCTATCGTCTTGGCCTTGCTGTACTCCTTACATGGTGGACTCGCCCAGATCACGTCGAAGTGGTGTCGGGGGTACAGTTTGTAGTTCCAGTGGAGAATGTCCTCAGTGCATGTTGCTTGCCACTTGGGAAGTATATCCACTGTCACCACTTCGCAACCGTCGAACTGTCGTTCGAACTGTTGCTCCACAGATCCAGTCCCACAGAAGAGGACGAGGATTCTCACAGGGTGTTGCACGGTTGTGAGATGAGGCTGGTACACCTGACTGGCACCCTTACTGTAAACCTTCGGAGTGGGGGCTCTCATTGCCATGAGCTGAGCCCTCTGCTCCTGCTGCTGGCCGTGCGTCTCCCTACGCCTCTTTTCTGGAGCCCTCCTCTGCTTCTCCTCATCAGCCTCAAAGGCTCTCAGAGGTTCCAGCCTGCCTCCCTTGCCCTCCAGGTCTTCTCGAGTCCGCCACTGGCTGTGACTGTGTGGTAATCCCTTCCACTTAGTCAACCACTCATGTACTGACCCACCAGTTTTCCCGCCTAGCTTTCTGAAGCGCGTGCGAATGATGCGCTCCACCTCGCGCTCCTTCTGCCCTTCTACCATTACTGGCGGTGGTGCCATCTCCTCCCGTCTGCTAACAAAGTGATCTGCGCCTGACTGTACTGGGCTGAGCCTGTCTGCAGTGAAAGTGTCATGTACCTTCCAGTGCACGGGCAGCTCCAGTCTGTAGGCTGACGGGGCTCCTCGGTCCTGTACTGGCAGTTCTTGCTGTCGATCACTGTATAGACACTCTACTACTCGCAGAGGTCCGTGCCGCAACTTGCGCAGCTTGGGTTTCAAGCCCCTGTCACCGGGCAACGTCAGGTGCTGTCCATCCACCCACACCTGATCATTCACCTTGTACTGTTGGAGACGGTGCCGTGCATCGAACTGCTCTATCATACGCTGCTGAGCCAGTTGCAAACCTTCTCGTGCCATCTGCAGCTGATGCGCGAACTGCTTGGCCAGCTGGTGAGCGGTACCCTGCT
The DNA here is from genome assembly GCA_001247695.2 of Cymbomonas tetramitiformis. Classification (NCBI taxonomy): domain Eukaryota; kingdom Viridiplantae; phylum Chlorophyta; class Pyramimonadophyceae; order Pyramimonadales; family Pyramimonadaceae; genus Cymbomonas; species Cymbomonas tetramitiformis. The sequence continues at coordinate 8,556 of LGRX02004553.1, read as the reverse complement.
TGTCCGCCGTTGTGCGACCTCCCTTCCTCCTCTTTGCGCCTCCCTCCAGACACCGATGACGTTGTAACAGCCGTATCCCCAGACACCGATGATGTTAAAATTTGGCCAGAGCCTCCGGCGGAAAGGGTCGACGTGGGGACCCTATCCCCCACCATTGGGCAAGTAACAACAGTGGCACCTCCAGACACCGATGACGTTGAAATTTGGCCAGAGCCTCCGGCGGAAAGGGTCGACGTGGGGACCCTATCCCCCACCATTGGGCAAGTGACAACAGTGGCACCTCCAGTCACCGATGACGTTGGAATTTTGCCAGAGCCTCCGGCGGAAAGGGTCGATGTGGAGGCCAAATTCCCCGCTTTCGGGCAGGAGGTCGCAGAAACGGATTGTGCTGCCAGTGCTGCCATGTTCATCCGTTCTAAGTCCTGCAGCTTAGTGGCAATCGGAGTGAAAACAGGGGTATGAACAGGGGTCTCCAGTGCCGGAATAACCCCTACTGGCTCACTGGACAATGTATTCAGTGGTGCTGGGCTCACTGGTACTTGCACAACTTCCCCCCCCCTGCCGAGGGGGTAATTCCTGCGCTGGTAACGTGCACTGAAGGTGTCACAGCAGGTGGTCGCTGCACAGCTGCTTCCGTCACTGGAACAGGACAGGACAGGGCCCGATTCGGTGCCACTGACGCCGTGGGGTACGGAGAAAGCTCGGGCACTGGCAAATTCGGCACCGGGGGAGACAGCATACCCGGAGAAGGGTACCCCATTGGTACGCCGTACGCAGCCGCTGGCAACGGAGTGTTATGCGGCCACAAGGCACGTGGTGGCAGTTGGTGCTGCTGACCGTACTGCTGTTGTTGCAGAAAAATTTGCTGTTGAAGATTCCGCTGGTGAGCTAAATCCTCACGGGGCTGCGGCTGCCAAAATTGACCGGCTGGCGTTGCCATAATTGGACTGCCGTTGGAGCTGCGCTCGTCGTACCCACTGTGGGGGCCAGAAAAATTGTACGAACTCCGCGGAAATTGCGGCGGCGCCGTCATAAAATTACGCTGCGGCAGTTCTTGCGAAAATCCGTACGCAGAATTTACGTTAAGCTGCTGCGTTGAGCCAACGTACGAGCGTCCAGGTTGCGTGTGCGCAGCCGATTGCAGAAAGGCGTGTGAAACAGCTCTGGGGTCGGGTGATTCAGAGTAATTCGCCGCCGAAAGAAACTGCGATTGCTCCGTGGAAGCCGCTACAGCCGTGTGCGGCGGAATTTCATGCTGAGAGTTCATGACTGCGTTGTGAGTGAACGCACGTTAACGGTAGTAAACTCACACGGTACGGGCGATAAATTTCTGCCGATTGACGCCGATTTCGGTTGAACAAAAGACAGATCCCGCGGAAAGGTACCTGCAAAGACGAATTACAATCGCACTTGTACGTGCGGTATATGCATTCATTTCAGGAACAGTATATGATATATTTTCTGTCGATATTCGCAGCCTTGACGAAAGGCAGACGCAATTAAGCGCGTTTTACGTCGTGGTCTTCAAAATTCTTGTGGAAACTCGCGGAAAGGCCTCGCGGAGAAGTCGTGTGCCGATAGTTGTACACCGAAGTTGCAGTCGGCACAAACAGGTCGCGTCTAACGCAACCACGCTGATACCAGTTGTTCGGGGGTGCTCTCTAAGAGTTTCTAAGTCTACTTAACAATACAGGGAACCTAGTTCAAGCCTGCAAAGAGATATGTATAGCTGTAAGCATGATACATATATGTGAAACGGATCTTTCTTAAATGTCGGAGTTACAACAGCCAGGTGTGGCTGTTCACCTTCAACTGTTCGAATTCAAAAACTGTTTCTTTCAGCCTGTTCGGCTGCTTTATACCATGGTTTCCGATCTCGAACTTTCGAACATAACTCGATGTCGACTCCTGTCAGGTCCCATCATACTTCATGAGAACTCGATCTGTCACATCATAGAATCTGCCGACTAGCCCAGTTATGTCAACATTATATTCCGAGCCACTCCATATCACTCTGAATAATTATAACTGTGCTGACTTGGCAATATCTCTGACTGCTGGTTTTTCACCAAAACTCACTTTCGGGTCAGGCATTTCTGTTAGTCATTTCTGTCAGACCCTCTTGTCATCTGGTCACATAAATGCCTGTCACTGATGACTGTCATAGTACCCGTCACTCGTAGCTCTGACGCGTCATCATACTGTCTCGTGATTTACCCTAGCATACTATTGATAATACGCATTTCGGTTTCTCATCTCAACATGTATATGATAGGCCTATACTGATATTTGCATCATTATAAGGCCTATGATAAAACATATCATCACATAGTGGGTGCGCCATGTTATATTTAAAGTGCTCAGGCCATATCCTTGGCTCCGGCGCATGGTAGAATATCAATATGATCACATGTCGCAATTGCTTGCAGGGCTAGTAATGATCATCAGCATGGGTGCACGCATGGAATTTGCATGCTGATGTTGATTTAGGTGGTACGTTTTGGCGTTTGGATGCGGTTTGTTTGTTTGCGCTGTGCCTTTGACATTTACCATTTGACATATTTCAATTATGAGATGCTCTCTCATATACCTCTTTATACATATCATCATAGGCCTTGTCCTGATAGGTATCATTGTAGCTATAACCAGATGAATTATTGTAGTAGGGCGTATAGTGACATATATCATCACAAGGCTACTAACGATACCAGCCTTATAATGATACAGCCTGGACGTTCCCGCGTGCATCATCATCTCTGTGACGTGCAACCCCCAAGGATTGGGGGGTCACCTAGACTTATGCATATTGCGTGCAGGTGGTGTCGCAATGAGCGGTATCTTGGGATGGGGTGCGTCGCACACGTGGTGTAGATAGGGATGGATAAAATATATGGCTAAGGAGGCCGTGTGAGCTTGGGGGAATGAGGAAAACATTATCATAAATCGAGGAATCAAGATAGTGGTACAAGGCTGGGGTGGTGGTGGGGAGTGTCAGAGTTCAGCAGGGCTTAGCGTGACTTCTAACCGATACATCGATATATGCTGCTGCTGCTGCTGATGGACTAAGGTAAGTAAGTAATTTACTTGATGCGAAGACGATAAAGGTCAGAGCTTTAGGCGCTGTCGATCACAAATATGCGATCTCCACTAGGCGTCGATCCTTTTGGACAGCACGATTAATTACCATGCGATGTTGACATGGATATCGCCATTACATCATATGACCGCAGGATTATATGCGCGACAGTGCTTCGCTTTTTGCTTCCCAGCATGCCATGCCATAACGCGTGGGTGGCGTCGTGGTACATACACGCGATTGTTGTGGCACTGCCATCGTTAGCGTCTGGCGATCGTGATATGGAATATTCGAGTTATCGCCCGTTGGGATTTGCGCTTTGCTGCTGCTGCTGCTGCTGCTGCTGCTGCTGCTGATTGACTAAGGTAAGTAAGTAATTTACTTGATGCCAAGACGATAAAGGTCAGAGGTCTAGGCGCCTTCGATCACAAATATGCGATCTTCACTAGGCGTCGATCCTTTTGGACAGCACGAAAAATTACCATGCGATGTTAACATGGATATCGCCATTACATCATATCGTGACCGCAAGATCATGTGCGCGACAGTGCTTTGCTTTTTGCTTTCCTGCATGCCATGCCATAACGCGTGGGTGGCGTCGTGGTACATACACGCGACTGATGTGGCACTGCCATCGTTAGCGTCTGGCGATCGTGAGATGGAACATTCGATTGTATCGCCCGTTGGGATTCGAGCTTTGCTGCAGCAGCTGCTGCTGCTGCTGTTGCTGTTGCTGCTGTTGCCGATTGACTAAGTACTAGGCGCTGTCGATCACAAATAAGCGATCTCCACTAGGCGTCGATCCTTTTGGACAGCACGATAAATTACCATGCGATGTTGACATGGATATCGCTATCACATCATATCGTGACCGCAGGATCATGTGCGCGACAGTGCTTTGCTTTTTGCTTCCCTGCATGCCATGCCATAACGCGTGGGTGGCGTTGTGGTACATACACGCGACTGATGTGGCACTGCCATCGTTAGCGTCTGGCGATCGTGAGATGGAACATTCGATTGTATCGCCCGTTGGAATTCGATCTTTGCTGCTGCAGCTGCTGCTGCTGTTGCTGCTGTTGTTGCTGCTGTTGCTGCTGTTGCTGCTGTTGCTGATTGACTAAGTACTAGGCGCTGTCGATCACAAATATGCGATCTCCACTAGGCGTCGATCCTTTTGGACAGCACGATTAATTACCATGCGATGTTAACATGGATATCGCCATTACATTATATGACCGCAGGATCATGTGCGCGACAGTGCTTTGCTTTTGCTTCCCAGCATGTCATGCCATAACGCGTGGGTGGCGTCGTGGTACATACACCGGCGACTGCAGTGGCACTGTCATCGTTAGCGTCTGGCGATCGTGAGATGGAACATTCGATTGTATCGCCCGTTGGGATTCGAGCTTTGCTGCTGCTGCTGCTGCTGCCGCTGCTGCTGCTGCTGCTGCTGCTGATTGACTAAGGTAAGTAAGGTAATTTGGTTTGGGTGAAGATTATAAAGGTCAGAGGTCTAGGCGCTGTCGATCACAAGTATGCGATCTCCACTAGGCGTCGATCCTTTTGGACAGCACGAATAATTACCATGCGATGTTAACATGGATATCGCCATTACATCATATGACCGCAGGATCATGTGCGCGACAGTGCTTCGCTTTTTGCTTCCCAGCATGCCATGCCATAACGCGTGGGTGGCGTCGTGGTACATACACGCGACTGTAGTGGCAGTGTCATCGCTAGCGTCTGTCGATCGTCAGATCGATAATTCGACTGCGTCGTTCGTTGGGATTCGAGCTTTGCTGCTGTTGCTGCTGCTGATTAAGGTACTAGGCGCTGTCGATCATAAATATGCGATCTCCACTAGGCGTCGATCTATTTGGACAGCACGAATAATTACCATGCGATGTTAACATGGATATCGCCATTACATCATATCGTGACCGCAAGATCATGTGCGCGACAGTGCTTTGCTTTTTGCTTTCCAGCATGCCATGCCATAACGCGTGGGTGGCGTCGTGGTACATACACGCGACTGATGTGGCACTGCCATCGTTAGCGTCTGGCGATCGTGAGATGGAACATTCGATTGTATCGCCCATTGGGATTCGAGCTTTGCTGCTGCTGCTGCTGCTGCTGATTGACTAAGTACTAGGCGCTGTCGATCACAAATATGCGATCTCCACTAGGCGTCGATCCTTTTGGACAGCACGATTAATTACCATGCGATGTTAACATGGATATCGCCATTACATCATATGACCGCAGGATCATATGCGCGACAGTGCTTCGCTTTTTGCTTCCCAGCATGCCATGCCATAACGCGCACGTGGCGTCGTGGTACATACACGCGACTGATGTGGCACTGCCATCGTTAGCGTCTGGCGATCGTGAGATGGAACATTCGACTGTATCGCCCGTTGGGATTCGAGCTTTGGTGTTGCTGTTGTTGTTGCTGCTGCTGCTGCTGCTGCTGCTGCTGCTGCTGATTGACTAAGGTAAGTAAGTAATTTACTTGATGCCAAGACGATAAAGGTCAGAGGTCTAGGCGCCGTCGATCACAAATAAGCGATCTCCACTAGGCGTCGATCTTTTTGGACAGCACGAAAAATTACCATGCGATGTTGACATGGATATCGCCATTACATCATATGACCGCAGGATCATATGCGCGACAGTGCTTTGTATTTTGCTTCCCAGCATGCCATGCCATAACGCGCGGGTGGCGTCGTGGTACATACACGCGACTGTTGTGGCACTGTCATCGTTAGCGTCTGGCGATCGTGAGATGGAACATTCGACTGTATCGCCCGTTGGGATTCGAGCTTTGTTGCTGCTGCTGCTGCTGCTGCTGCTGCTGCTGCTGATTGACTAAGGTAAGTAAGTAATTTACTTGATGCCAAGACGATAAAGGTCAGAGGTCTAAGCGCCGTCGATCACAAATAAGCGATCTTCACTAGGCGTCGATCTTTTTGGACAGCACGAATAATTACCATGCGATGTTAACATGGATATCGCCATTACATCATATCGTGACCGCAAGATCATGTGCGCGACAAAGCTTTGCTTTTTGCTTTCCAGCATGCCATGCCATAACGCGTGGGTGGCGTCGTGGTACATACACGCGACTGATGTGGCACTGCCATCGTTAGCGTCTGGCGATCGTGAGATGGAACATTCGATTGTATCGCCCATTGGGATTCGAGCTTTGCAGCAGCTGCTGCTGCTGCTGCTGTTGTTGATGTTGCTGCTGTTGCCGATTGACTAAGTACTAGGCGCTGTCGATCACAAATATGCGATCTCCACTAGGCGTCGATCCTTTTGGACAGCACGATTGATTACCATGCGATGTTAACATGGATATCGCCATTACATCATATGACCGCAGGATCATGTGTGCGACATGCGATGTTAACATGGATATCGCCATTACATCATATGACCGCAGGATCATATGCGCGACAGTGCTTCGCTTTTTGCTTCCCAGCATGCCATGCCATAACGCGCACGTGGCGTCGTGGTACATACACGCGACTGATGTGGCACTGTCATCGTTAGCGTCTGGCGATCGTGAGATGGAACATTCGACTGTATCGCCCGTTGGGATTCGAGCTTTGGTGTTGCTGTTGTTGTTGCTGCTGCTGCTGCTGCTGCTGCTGCTGCTGCTGATTGACTAAGGTAAGTAAGTAATTTACTTGATGCCAAGACGATAAAGGTCAGAGGTCTAGGCGCCGTCGATCACAAATAAGCGATCTCCACTAGGCGTCGATCTTTTTGGACAGCACGAAAAATTACCATGCGATGTTGACATGGATATCGCCATTACATCATATGACCGCAGGATCATATGCGCGACAGTGCTTTGTATTTTGCTTCCCAGCATGCCATGCCATAACGCGCGGGTGGCGTCGTGGTACATACACGCGACTGTTGTGGCACTGTCATCGTTAGCGTCTGGCGATCGTGAGATGGAACATTCGACTGTATCGCCCGTTGGGATTCGAGCTTTGTTGCTGCTGCTGCTGCTGCTGCTGCTGCTGCTGCTGATTGACTAAGGTAAGTAAGTAATTTACTTGATGCCAAGACGATAAAGGTCAGAGGTCTAGGCGCCGTCGATCACAAATAAGCGATCTCCACTAGGCGTCGATCCTTTTGGACAGCACGAAAAGTTACCATGCGATGTTGACATGGATATCGCCATCACATCATATCGTGACCGCAGGATCATGTGCGCGACAGTGCTTTGCTTTTTGCTTCCCTGCATGCCATGCCATAACGCGTGGGTGGCGTCGTGGTACATACACGCGACTGATGTGGCACTGCCATCGTTAGCGTCTGGCGATCGTGAGATGGAACATTCGACTGTATCGCCCGTTGGGATTCGAGCTTGGTTGTTGCTGCTGCTGCTGCTGCTGCTGCTGCTGTTGCTGCTGTTGCTGCTGTTGCTGATTGACTAAGTACTAGGCGCTGTCGATCACAAATATGCGATCTCCACTAGGCGTCGATCCTTTTGGACAGCACGATTAATTACCATGCGATGTTAACATGGATATCGCCATTTCATCATATGACCGCAGGATCATATGCGCGACAGTGCTTCGCTTTTTGCTTCCCAGCGTGCCATGCCATGACGCGTGGGTGGCGTCGTGGTACATACACGCGACTGTTGTGGCACTGTCATCGTTAGCGTCTGGCGATCGTGAGATGGAACATTCGACTGTATCGCCCGTTGGGATTCGAGCTTTGTTGTTGCTGCTGCTGCTGCTGCTGTTGATTGACTAAGGTAAGTAAGTAATTTACTTGATGCAAAGACGATAAAGGTCAGAGGTCTAGGCGCCGTCGATCACAAATAAGCGATCTCCACTAGGCGTCGATCCTTTTGGACAGCACGAAAAATTACCATGCGATGTTGACATGGATATCGCCATCACATCATATCGTGACCGCAGGATCACATGCGCGCCAGTGCTTTGCTTTTTGCTTCCCTGCATGCCATGCCATAACGCGTGGGTGGCGTCGTGGTACATACACGCGACTGATGTGGCACTGCCATCGTTAGCGTCTGGCGATGGTGAGATGGAACATTCGATTGTATCGCCCGTTGGGATTCGAGCTTTGCTGCTGCAGCAGCTGCTGCTGTTGCTGCTGTTGTTGCTGCTGTTGCTGCTGTTGCTGCTGTTGCTGATTGACTAAGTACTAGGCGCTGTCGATCACAAATATGCGATCTCCACTAGGCGTCGATCCTTTTGGACAGCACGATTAATGACCATGCGATGTTAACATGGATATCGCCATTACATCATATGACCGCAGGATCATATGCGCGACAGTGCTTCGCTTTTTGCTTCCCAGCATGCCTTGCCATAACGCGTGGGTGGCGTCGTGGTACATACACGCGACTGATGTGGCACTGTCATCGTTAGCGTCTGGCGATCGTGAGATGGAACATTCGACTGTATCGCCCGTTGGGATTCGAGCTTTGC